>VWZY01002145.1:0-21656 GCA_013399075.1 Chloroceryle aenea | reverse complement strand
GACATGATTAAATGGTTTACAAAATATTAGAACACTTCCATAAAAGTGATGTAGTGAAACACTTGGGATGTAATTGCAGGAATTTTACACAGCAGGTTAGGGAGATGAGTTTCGCTGAAGAATCTAAGTATTAGAGGACTAATTAATCACCTTGATTACTGTGGTCTTCATATAAAATAACAATATTTCATGTAGCTGTGGTGAGAACCTGTTTTATTTGCACTTGAAATTAATGTTCTTACTGTGTCAAATTGCTCACATATAAGTGTGTTTCTCTGTTAGGGTTCCAGAACAGTCTTAACTGTTGAAGTTGCTCCACACATAATAGATTCCCACATATCTAAATCTAGCACCCTAACTGGAGAAGAGTTTGAACTGGAGCTTCCCCTTCCATGATACCTTCATGACTTAGCCTTAATGGCAGGCTTTTGCACTCTCCTCCCCACCCCACATTAGGCTCCTTATAAAGTGCATAAAAGATGCATAAAACCAGTGTACCAGTTTGTCCTGAAGTCTAGGGATTAAAATTCTTAGCTAAGAGGTAGGACGGAACATGATTGAATTTTTTCAAGGAAGTGGTGAATCTCCTTCAGCTGTCATTCCTAAAAAATGCCTAATTCAGTGCTGTAATTTCCACTAGTAGCAAGAAGCCTCAAGCCAAAAACTGTAATACAAACCATTGCAGTAGAGAAATACTTTTATGAATTTATTCCTGAGTGCAATCATTTGGAAAATGTTATTTGTTCCCACTGGTGTCAAAGTTAAAAAAAAAAGTTAACTATTTTTTTATATTAACTTGTTTGCAAGATTTATTTTTTTAGGAAGCTATTCATAAGATATGAACTGCTAGAATGATTTTCCCAGGAATGTATTAACTCCTAAGCACATGGAGCTATCACTGCAAATGTTTTGGAGTATATGATACAGCACTTATTCTCAGGAGACTTCTGAAGCAGAGTAGGAAGCTATTTTCTTGTTTTGTCTTGTATTGTCTTGAGGAAAACTATGAAACAAACTACAGAAAAGAATAAACAACAAATCCCCTACTGTTTACCGTTAGATGTCTAAATACATAAGATAGTCTATATATGTTTTATAAACAAAAATCATTATACAATAATGAAATAGTTATTAGCCAAGTATATTATCCTGGATTTTCTGACTAATGAATATTTAACTAAATAATATGACTGATATGTGAGAGGAAAGTTTCAGAAGATTGAAACTGAAGCATTAAGTATCCATTTGTGTGAACATATTGGACACGACATGGGTTTTGGTAATATGTTCCCTAGCTTCTATTTTGACATATTATGTTTATTTTATTTTAGGTTTCTTAATGTTATTTGTATGTTATGTTTATTTTATTTTAGGGGTTTTTTTGTATGTACAATTAATAGATCTAGCACTTCATAAACTTCTCGACTTGATGTGCAGCATTTGGCACAAGGCATTGGTTTCTCCTGGATCAAGTCACAAGGTTTCTCTCTGATTGATACTGAAAGGGTAAAATATATGGAAAGGTATGAAATCCCGTGGATAGGTTAAACTCTGCTACAGTCAGTCAGATTGAATGTTCAAATTGAACATTCTTGGCTAGAATCTTTCTGGATCAAGTTAATAGGGTTCCCAGAGAAATGAAAAATACCAAATAAAAATAAAGTTAGCCAATACTTTCCATCTTGAAAGCTGTAGAAAAGAATACTGTTATTACTATTTTTATTTTTAAATAATAATTATTATTGATATTTGCATTTGTTTCTGTTCATTCATTTTCCAGCAGGTGTCTCTATACTGCAGCTTTAGTGAAAAAGAATGAGGAAGCAGCCTAATTGCATAAAAATGTTGTAAAAAAGCTCTGATTAAATATAGGCAGATTAAACCTTACTATGACATCACACAAGCCCATTATTAATTATTGATTCCAACAAAAAGATAAAATGTTAAAAGTGGTGCACTGGAAAAGCAATGGTACAAAAACTAAAGCCGTAGTTCTTTGTAAATTCTGGGAAGAACAGTAACCTCTCCTATTTCCACATATATAAATATATAATCTGTCTAACAACTGCTGAACTTATCTTCAACAGAAGCGAGAGCTAAAATATTGAAGTCTCATAAAGAAAATGTTGCAACCTTTGCTGGGAACATAAATGTGGAGGTTAATGAAGACTGCAGGGGTTTGGAAGAGTTGAGGGAAGAAAAGCACAAGTAGTAAAAGAGAATTATGGTTATGAATAAGAATTTAAGTTTGTCTTGGCTTGGGGCAGACCAAAGTAACTGTTTCATTTGCAACCAGATGCAAAAAAAATTAACATTTTATCACTTAATTGGCAACATGTAATCTTTTTAGCCAACTAAAATTTATGCTTTTATGGATCCCAGTTGTATTTCTGCACTGATCTAAGTGGAAAGAAAAATCATGATTTACCATATAAAAGGACTAGAAATCTGTTTAGCATTTGCTTTTAATTGCAGATTTTATGGACCAGAACATTCTGAGATGAATAACTGATGATGTTGAGAAACATTTGAAATTCCGTGTATGATTCACAATCTAGAATTGAACCTCTGCAAAGTTTTTGTAGAAGTTTCACTGTTCACAGAAACTGTGTTTCAAGGCAAGAAAATCTGATACTCCCCAGTTTTTCCATTAATCAGTAGTTCACTGAGTATATGATAAGAGCTAAATGAGCCATAAAGAAGAAGAACATGACAAGTTTTATTGATTGTTTCATAAAAATGGTAAAGAAGTGACAGACGACAGGCCCAGTTAGACCTTTACAGCAAGCAGTTACAGTATTCACAGTACATTAATTACAACAAGGTCTATTTTTGGCATAGGAACAGGAAGTATAATAGCACTTGTCATTTGCATCAAATCTCTGATAAAAACAGAAAAACAAAACAAAAAACCCAACCAAATAGAAACTGATGGTAATTTAGAAAGAAAATAATGGGTTTAAATAGGATTATATCATGACAGCTGAAATCAGACTGATCTAGAATCCTGCTCAAACAATGTTCTTTCTTGTACAACTTCATATGCAAGGCATTGCATGCTATTTATGTTCTCAGCCTCTGCTTTTTACTTATGGACTCTTGGATCTTCAATATTATTTGAAAGGATTCTCTCAAATCCCAATGCGTACTCAAATGTGACATTATTTAGCTCATTGGCCATAAATCATTGTGCTGTTATTAGGACTTTGCTGCCACATTACTTCTTAAACTTTAAACATAGGAGTAGAGAGTGGAACATGGCAAGTTAATGAGTCAGAGAAAACCTTTACCTCATTATGCTGTCAAAATCCAAAAGTTTAGAAGTCAGGTTGGGGAATAGCATTCTGCAATAACGTAGCTGTCACTGAGGAAAAAAAAAAAAAGATTCAGACTAAAGCAGCCACAGAGACTTCAGATACTTGTCTCTAATTTTTTTTTTTATTTCTTTTAAGAAATTTTACTGTGCCTTCAAAGGATCTACTAAATTACACCTCTCCTTGATAATTCATTCCACTTTGGCATTTTTTGTACAAAAAATGGTCTTGTCTGACTAAGGTATACTGCCTTGTTCATTGTTCCAAGTTTACAGAACATGAAGAATGTACATTAAAAATAGTTAGACATGAAGAGAAGACTTTATAGATGTTTAGTTTGTTGATCCTGCAGTGAGAGTTCCTTACTTCCCTAAAGTCTCCTAGAGGCAAGCAAACCAAAATTGAGATTATTTTCACTTGACTTAGGGAAAAACACTCAATGACTCTTTCTCCTCCAAAACAAGCTGATTCTTTGGTGTAACAAAAAAATTACTTAATTCTTAGAGGAGAAGGAAGAAGAAGTTTTTTCAGTTCCTTCTCTGTATAGCACTCCTTGCAGGACTGAAAAGTGGCAGCAGGAAGAAGTCAAAGGCAATCTGTCCTTTCAGATAACAGTGGCCTAGAGTAGGTAATGATGAAGCTGGATAACTATGACTTATGAGGAAAGGTGGGATTTATTAAAAGGGTCCTGATATGAGGTGTTGCTGTAGGACTTTTTTTAAGTACTGTTAGGTCTGCTGCACTCTAAATAAATATTTATTTGCTAGTTGCTTAGCTGGACAGGAGTTTTAAGTAGTTTAGAGTTCATGTATGATTAAAATTTCAATCTTTCACATTAGCTATTCTGGCCATATTATATTGCTCTTGGTCAACTTCTTTCTAAAAAAATATTTTCAGTGTCAGATAGGGATGGTATAGGGGTTTGAATTGTCTTGTTTAGTGACATAAATGGTTTGGGTTTCTGTTCATTTGTTTTACTTCAAGGACACCTGTAATAGCTAGTGTTCATTTGATAAAACTGGTTAGTACTAATCACTGCAACAGGGCTATTCAAGATAAGTCAAAGAACAGTTGGGGAAACCAATGTTCTGAACTCAGTTTCACAGTAGTTTTTATTAGACTGAGCATATACTTGCCAAAAGGTGACTTATTTTGTTGAGATATTGCCTGAATGTTTTAGTTTTGCTGTGTAATGAATAAAAAGTGTAGTGTTTCTGTCTTCAGTTACAGTAATATCATCACAAGCCAGCACTCAGGAGTACACATGCCAAGTTCATGTTTAAGTTAAATACGTGCTGAAGTGCTTCTCTGAATCAGTCATAATTGCAGCACATTATTTAGATCATAATGTGATTCCTTAAAGGAAAGAAAATCCCAGAAGGAATAACATTTGAAAAGGCAACATTTCTTTTTTAGAATCTCATCTCCATGATGGCGTTTATTTCTGCTATATTTTTATATTCTATCACAAGTAAGCATATAGAAGACTACACAACATGAATGATACTAGGTTTTAAATTCTATTAAAATGTCAGTGGTTTAGCTGTCATAGCTACATATCCTTCATTAAATGTTCCATGCCACTGCTAAGTCAAGACATCACAGTCTTTGGAAGTGTGACTGGGAAGTTAGCCAGTGAGCAGTTAAAATGAACACTTTCCAGCACTACTGTCCTAAGTCTAGCCAAGTTTTCAAATACGTCATCTGTAAGAGTACACAAAGCCAAATAGGGGTACTGAGTATGATGACTCTGTAGATAGATTAGAGAGGGGATGTGTGATGGAATAACTGTTTGGCAGTGCTGGCAGCTGGAGGGGATCCTCCCTCTGGGATGCTTTTTCAGGGGTGTTCATTCCAGAATGCCTGGTATCTGTGTTTGTGAGGGATGTTGTTTCTGTTGGTGGTGGTTGTTCCGTTGTTTTTAATAATAAAACAAAGACAGGAACTCTGAAAGCAGTGTTGGATGTAGAACTGAAAGTCATTTAACCTGGGATGGAGTTTACACTTGATATGATAGTTCCCATGATGTATATTATATTTTGATATACTTTGTAGTATATGGGTATAATACATGACTATCAGTGGACTCTTTTTACACTACTTATGTATTTTGTAGCTGGGCCACCTCACAGGATCATAGAATCACAGAATGGTAGGGGTTGAAAAGGACCTCTGGAGATAACCTAGTCAAACCCCCCATTCTAAAGCAGGTTTGCCTACAGAAGGTTGCACAGGACCACATCCAAGTGTTTTTTGACAATTTCTAGAGAAAAAGACTCCACAATCTCTCTGGGCAGCCCATTCCAGTGCTCTGTCACCCTCAAAGTAAAGAAGATATTCCTCATGTTGTAGGAAACTTCTTGTGTTCCAGTTTGTGCTTACTGCCCCTTGTCCTGTTGCTAGGCACCACTGAAAAGAGTCTGTCTCCATCTTCTTGACACTGGCCTTTTAGATATTTATAAGCATTTATAAGATCCCCTCTCAGTCTTCTCCAGAGCACACAGCCCCAGGTCTGTCAGCCTTTCCCTGTAAGAGATGCTCTAGGCCTCTAATCAATCATCTTTTTGGTCTCTGTTAGACTTTCTCCGGTAGTTCCCTAGCTCTCTTGAACTGTGGAGCCCAAAACTGGACACAGTACTGCAGATGTGGCCTTACAAGGGCAGAGTAGAGGGTAAGAAGAGCCTCCCTTGACCTGCTGGCCACACTTTTCTTAATGCACCCCAGAACACCATCATCCTTCTTGGTCACAAGGGCATATTGTTGGATCATGTTATCCACCAGGACTCCCAGGTCCTCCACAGAGCTGCTTTCCAGCAGTTCAACCCCTAACGTGTACTGGTGCATGGGGATATTCCTTCCTTGGTGAAGAACCCTATATTTGCCCTTGTTGAACTTCNTGAAGAACCCTATATTTGCCCTTGTTGAACTTCATTAGGTTCCTGTGCACCCAAGTCTCCAGCCTGTCCAGGACGCACTGAATGGCAGCACAGCCATCTGGTGTGTCAGTCAATCCTCCTAGTTTTGTATTACAAGCAAACCTGCTGAGGGTACACCCTGTCCCTTCATCCAGGTCATTCATGAATATGTTAAACAAGACTGAACCCAGTACTGACCCCTGAGGAACACTGCTAGATACAGGCCTCCAGCTAGACTGTTGATCACAACACTGATGTCTGTCATTCAGCCAGTTCTCAATTTACTCCACTGTCTACTCATCTAACCCACACTTCCTAAGCTTTCCTATGAGGATGTTACAGGAGACAGTGTCAAAACCTTTGCTGAAGTCAAGGTATCCACTGCTCTCCCCTCATCTGCTCAGCCAGTCATGCCATTATAGAAGGCTATCAGATTGGTCAATCATGATTTCCCTTTGGTGAATCCATGTTGACCAATCCTGATAACGTTCTTTTCCACCACATGCTTAGAAATGCCATCCAGAATGAGCTGTTCCATCACCTTTGGATGTAAGGCTGGAAAGTTGTTTAATGGAAGCTGTTAAATGAAAAATTATTGCACTCTTTTTGTTGTTGTTGCCGTTGTTTTTGGTTGGTTGGTTTTTTAATATATTCTGATTGTTTATGGGAAGTGAGTACAAGGCTTGGCCACTGGGTGTAACAGCAGCAGGCTGGAGAAGAGAAAGCTGAATGTGAGTTTATAAAACAGGAAATATGAGAAGAGGGTCAGACTAGAGGAGAGTTTATCTTAAGTACCACATCTTTGAAAAACAACACTTTGAAGTGTTTTCTCTAAACCTTTCAAAGGGATAGAGACTGAAAAAAATAAGCAAGAGCTAACTAGAGGATAAGTACTGGGAGGATAAGCCAGCTGGAAGATAAAACTCTCTTTGTAGCAACTGTGTGTGAACCCTTTAAAATCTAGCCGATTAGATAGGAGGTGCAACTGAAATGTTAAACATCGAGCGTATACCACTGTCCAAACACCTCACCTGTGTTCAGGTAATGTGAAATGATGGTTGCTCTGTGCTCTATACATACAAAATTATTAAGAAGATATTTGAGAGCAGTTATTAATAAAAAGCCAAGTGCTTTTTAAATTGTATGAATAGGGATCAGTTTATCAACTACTGAAATGGAATCATAACAGGGAAACCCAGTAACTTTTCTGTAACGCACAGCTAGAGAGAAATGGTATAGCCAATTGGAACTGACATGGAAGTCTCTTATCCATATTGACTCACTTCATGTGAACTTTGGAATATGCTGTCTCCTTTCTTCTCTTCAAGTTTATTGATACATTCTGTGCCACCTGTAATTGGAGTCAACATATTTAACAAATTTATCCTAATTTTTCTCTGAAAAATATGTTAGGGGTTTTTTTTTCAGAAATCTGAGTCATGTTTTCTGGCTAAGCTGTTACACACATAAACTTCTTCAGTTGCTACCTGTCTTTCAATCCTGATGCATCTTCTGGGAAGTAAGTATAGGTTGCCTGGGCATTAAAAACTAATTTATATGGAACTATCTTAAAGATCTGATTTATAAGATGAGCCTGATGTTTGTAAGAAGTGATATATTAAGTCTATGTGTAGATGACGAATGAAAACTTTGCTTCAAGATGGTATTTTTCTGTTTGTGTGTTTCAAATACTGCTGTGACAGCTTTGTGGAGGTAGAAGAGCTCGAGCAAACTGTGAAAGATAATCTGATGTATTTACTGTGAACAGGTTGCAACAATGCCAACAATCAGGAAAGGATAAGAGGAAAGCTCAGTATGGGGTTTGGTGGGGATAATAAGTTTTTTGATCTTTGAAAAAATAGAACAGATTATCAAAGAAAAAGGAGTTGAAGCTTATGGTATAGAAAAAAGTTTAAAGTAAAATATGTGCTTGTCAATTTTCTGTGCTTAAAATGGAACAAACTCTGTTGCCACAGTCATTTTATTCTTTTCTCACTTATACTGTCTCCACTTTGCAAACAACACAGTGAACAGTTTATCCCTGCAATCTGATGGACTAATTTGCAGTGTTTTGCTAGTTGCTAAGATAAGTTTCTTGGACTACAGTTATTGCAGAATGACATTAAAAAAAGCTGTAGTTTACTGTAGGTTCACCAGAGTCAGAACTGAATTTAAAAAATGTTCTTCACAGCAACCCTTGATGGGAATATTTGTATATATTCCATTTTATTATTATTCCTTTCATTAAAGCTGTTCTGTCTTTACTTTCTAATTTCTAAGTCTCTCTTATTCCCTTTCTCTTCCCCTTGGGAAGGGAGGGAGTTTAACAGAGAACATCTGTTAAAGGTCTAAGGGGTTGCCCAGACCTTAAACCTTGACAGAGGGACATGCAGGTGACATCTTGATTAGGAGTAATAGATGTTTGTGATTTCAGTGCATCACAGTTCTTGGTTTAGTACCACTATGATATTGTTAGTGATAGAAAGATGAGCCCCAGTAATAACCACAACCAAGACATTGATCACATTATGTAATTAGTTGCACATTCATCTTTAATTATTAATTTTGAGGTAGTGGGTCAAGGTTTTCACAAGCTTCAACAAGCAGTCCCTGTGAACACCAGTATCCAAAGATAATGGTCCAATACCATTGATGTCACAGTGTCTTTTAAAAGCCTTGAAAAGGCTTTATGATGATCAGAATGTGAATATTTCAAATACAAAGTATCCCAAGAAATTATGCTGATTTTTGGAACAGCTTAGCTTTCTGCTTGATTGACTTAATTTTCTCTTACTTTTTGGTGACATTTAGTTTACTTTTAATTTATCTCTTTAACCTTAGTGAGAAATTATCACATAGATATTTCAATCCATTGTTTTCAGAGTGAGGAACATTTTGTAAATATATGATTGTTGTAAAAGAGCTCCAAAATCTGGGGGCTGATGTAGGTAATTATTTTTAGATCTATCCTTTATTTAACCATTGATATATTATATAATAAGGTTTTTGCGTAACAGGACAATGTGAAAAATTCTCCCTATAGTAAGTAACAAAATATGTAAATCCTAGTGTATCTGTGGTTGCATACTATATTATTTGCACAGTTACTAACATATTTTAGTCTGTAGTCTCAAATAATTTTTTTTTCACTTTTGTTTGCTGGTTCTTGTACTCATTTCTCCAAACCATTTCGTTTTTACTTGACACTGTCACAGGGGAGTTAAAGGGCACACCCAGATACATTAATTTTTTTTTGAGTTTTGCAAAAGCCAGCTGCTGGAAGTTATATCTGAGATTCAGATTTGTTGGGAACATCATTCCTTCAGTGGGAAAAAAAAAAAAAAGTATCTGGATTTTATATATTAATCTAACCTAACTTTTGATATCTTCACTAAAGATGTATAAGGTTGTCTTGGATATTGCTCTTTGGACAAGAGTAATGGACCTGTCAGAGATCCCATGGGAACCATCACACACACACAACCTCTATATTTTCCCTATGGATGTGTTAAGCCAGACAGGAAAGGTGTATCAGCTTTTTTCTTTTTCTTCCACAAAACAGTTTTAATATCTTAGTTATGTTTCAATATATTTGAGTTGAAATGTGTCAGTGTTGGCAAGAATCTATTCTCTGAACCTTTGAATCTATTCACGGTTAAGCTAAGTGAATACAGTCTGTAGTTTTCCTTACTACATGATGTTACTGCATTTACATGGTTGCCATGAATCGTTAAAGTTCTATTGAAATTTGTGAGCTGTTATGACAGGTTAAAAACTTTTTTTCTCTTTTAGTATTTAAAGGCTTTGTCATACTTCTGAGCCCTCAGTTTTGCAATTTTTTTTTCAGGTGTTTGTCTCAGTTTTGTCCATGATATCAACAATATTTGGATTTCTATCTCATTCTTTATATTCTAGAAGTTAGAGATGAAAAACAGAGAAAGTGGATACATTTGATGCTAAGCTTCATGTTCAGTGATATTCTTGTCCTGAGAACTTTAGTAGCTGTTGAGTTGTCATATGACAGAAAGGTATTCCAAAATATGTCTACTCTATCTGACACCTTGATCTATCAGATGAAAGATTTATCAAATACCTGTGGTGTATGAATTGCCTTTGAAATTTAGTCCTGCTATTGAGAGAGAATTAATTTGAAGTACTTTTCTATCAGAGTTCTCAGAATAATATTCTACAAAGAAATCTAATGGCCCTAAATCCAGCTTGTTGTTCTTCAAGATTTATATACACTATATTAAAATAGTGTGACTTCTTCTGAGCTTTTGAAATCAGTGAGAAATATCAGGATTATTCCACATTTCAGATCATCACCATATATCTGTTTTCATATTGTGCTTTCACACTACAAGGCATATTTGTTTTTTAGTGTTTTATCTGGTTTCTTATTCTTTATTTCTCCCCATTTATTTATTTATTTTTCCTTACTATTCTTTTCTAGTGCTCTTTGGCTAACTTCCTTGTATTGGGCTTAAAGTAATAAGGCTTGGATTCCGTTGTGCAGCTCATTTTTCTTCTATTCTACTCTTTGGCTCTGTGTCTCATAAATACTCAGTTCATCTAGATTTTTTTTTGTTTCCCCTTGGATTTATTTTCAGTTTGGCAAAGTTAAGATCATGGCTGGGTTTGGTATGACTGTTCGATGTGCTTTTACATTTTTTGAATATAATCTGTTTGATTTTCCGATTCACCATCTGGTGAGTTTGTGTTTGTTAGGTAACATGAAGTTGGAAATAACTAGGCTGTTCACTAAACACAAATCAAATGAGTTTCTCATAATTTTTATGATGATTTCCTTCCAGTGCATTCCCACTGTTCTATCTACTTCATCATTTTAGCATTCTAAATTGACATTTACAGGAGGCAATCATGTTTTTGTATTCTTTCAAGCAAGCAATGGGGGAAATGTGTAAGACACCTTTGTTCTTTCCAATTATATTTCTTTGTAAGGGAATAGCACGGCTCAGTTGGCATCCTTCACAACCCATTGTTGAGTTTAGAATATATATTGTATTCACTGAACAAAACTGATGAGAAGATAACTAAATGACACCATGAATGCAATTGTCTTAAAGATGATTTTGTCACTGAAGCACATACAGATTAAATAGAGATACCTGAAATATGTTCTGTCTACACCATCCATTCATTATCACCAACAGTCTGGATTCCTATCTATAATTGTTCAATGCTCTTTCCTGCTGATAACAGGAATATTTAAGGAATCTGCTTTTTAGAGAGTTTTTTGTTTAGTTGATTTGTTTTGGGGTTTGTTTTGTTTCTGGAGGTTTAGTGTAGGGAAGAGATTAATTAGGTTCTTGAGAATAGCTCTATTACTAGAATGGTGATTTGTTCTCTTTCTTGTAATTATAAAGATTTTTACAAGTGAAGCATTAACTTCACATTTATATACATTTACATTTATCCAAGTTTAGGAAAGCAGCTATATGAAGTAATCTCAACTGTAGAACAATTATTTTGTAATTTTGTTGTACATTGTTACATAATTGCATATTTAAAATATTTTAAACACAGTTTCAAGAATATTGCTCATGACCTCACTCAAAAGGAAATAAAAGTTTATACTATTTGCACATATCTTATTTCCATTTCAGAGGAAGGTGCTTGAAATTCCATTGACATTTCTTTCATAATATGGTAATGGTTTTCTCACAACTGTTCTTGCTTTCAACTTAAGCTGAATGTCAGTGAGATTGTGGGCAAGAAATCACCTGCTGAATTCTAATGGGTATGTTTTGAGACTGGTATGTACTTCCCTAAGCAGAGTCACTTAATGCAGTGGCCTTGTCTTCCCTGGCCCTGCCTCCTTGTGGTGTAGTCTCTTCAGTTAAAGAGCAGTGCTCCCAGCAATGCCTGCAAATCAAGTTCCACTGTGGCAAGCACTAAAACGAAGCACTTCAAATTTCTTGAAAGCAGTTTCTGAATCTGAGCAAAAGTTGAAGTCATTGTCCATTGTGTCCATGGAGACACAGAAAAGCACTTCAAGTTATGATGGCCTCTAGTTCAAGTGAATTAAGTATGAGAGACAAGTGCATTTTTGAACCCTTTGCCCCAGGATGCTCATTTTGTGCTTCTTCAATTGTAAGATATGTTAAATTAGTGTATAAAACATTCAGCACTAAATATCACAACCTTTTCATCAAATTCTTTAAAGGAAGTTGCTAATGAACAGGTGCAAAGAACCAAGTAAGAGGATGTTACCAAAAAATATTAGAGAGAGAGAGAAGAAATAAACTTGTTCCAAAACTGCAACTAAATGCTACACCAACAGCCACAAGAAGTCAAAACTGAGGGATAAAGGATCACTGAACAAGTATGGTTATTAAGGCTTTATTATAAATCCTATCAGTTAAACATTATTAGCTCTAGTATGCTGCAGAAACACAGGAGGGGTAATATGAACTGCCTTATTCATAATGCAACAAACCACAATACCTCCAGGGTGTTCTATGATGGAAACAGTTGTACTTTGCCACTCATTGCTACCTCTCCTGAATGTCACCAACTTGTTGCCTTACCAGCTGGGCTGGTATAAAAGATCTTACATTAATGTGAGTCAGTCATCCTCAAAGTTTTTGAGCAGGCTCCATGTGATCCTCATTGCAGCTGAAGGAGGCAAATCTTGTACAAGCCAAAGCTAACTACTTCAACAGGAGTAGGATAGCTCTTCAAGATAATAACCTTCTCCACAGGTCATTGACTACCTTAAGGTGATAAACATCCCAAAAATTGCCTTTAACAGCCACAGCATCACATAGTGAATTAATAAATGCAACACATTCTTTAAGGTGCGGGCCTCTTTTCAAAAGTTACTGCCTTCTGAATTTGGCTGTGCTAATTTTGTGTGAAAACTTCAGTTTGCTCAAAGCACTGCTGAAATGTTCTAATTCCAACCTCTACAACAAATTCTATCTTGTGTTTTATGACAGTTCAAACCATTGCAGCCCTAAAGGGGACTTAATGAAATAATTATAGTTGTAATAAAGAAAGAGTTATATTTCTGCCTGGGAACA
This sequence comes from Chloroceryle aenea, assembly GCA_013399075.1. Classification (NCBI taxonomy): domain Eukaryota; kingdom Metazoa; phylum Chordata; class Aves; order Coraciiformes; family Cerylidae; genus Chloroceryle; species Chloroceryle aenea. Next base: position 8,381 of record VWZY01002145.1, on the reverse strand, counting down.
TTACTTGTCCCACAGTCACTAAGAAGAGAGAATTCAAAGAACATATCTCAAGCATATTTTCAAGTTCTGATTTTCAGGTTGCTACTTAAATAATAAAAAAATACAGAATACTATGTATACAGAATAGAGCAAAACAATATTCCTAATAGTGTCCCTGTGTTTAAATGATTTTTCTATCCTATTAGTATCCTTGCCAGACATTTTCTATTTCTTAAGCCTTTCATAGAGGTTAGACATGTTCACACCTATTCAGAGAAGTACCTGTTCCTTTGCTATTCACAAGGAAATTAAATCCTTCCTGAAGTATAAAAAATACACAATGGGGAAAAAAAAATTCATGTAGAAAAATTTATTTTAAGTAATGTAGGTCATCTGGATGAAAAAGTAAAAAAGTGAGACAGTGTCAAATATTTTGAGAAACTGAGCAAATTTGCCATACTTATTTGAAACATATATTCATCCTGTGTGATCAGCTTTGTGAACTGCATACATGCTGAATGAACATTAAATTTTAAATATAAAACAAATCAAAGGAATTTAATGTAGATTTACCCTTTTAAATTGGTTAATTCTAAAAATGTGTCTGTTGAAACAAGTAAGTATTTATTTCTCATGTTAACTCATATAACCTTAGCAAGCTATCCTTTTTCTCTTATTTAACTCAGAAAAAGTCATGCACTCATACCTTCAATATCTCAAATTATTAATTATGTTTAGGACTTGTTTTTAACATTTGCAGTTAGTAGTTATTTTTTGCAGTAATCACACGGCTTTATTCTAGGATAGTTTGACAAAGGTAACTGCTTCAGTAAGATGGAATTGGTGATCCTACTGAGATATACATTTCTCAAGAAGTGAAAGTGACTTAAGACAAAGCATCAGGTAAACATGACATGAATATTTTGGAACATATTGAATATTTTTCAGACTACGACTCCTTGTACAGCAGACTGAAGGAAAAAACCCATGAGGCTTATCTAGGATTATCTAGGTGAAGACTTGTAAAGTTCTTTTTCCCTTCAGTCACAGAAAAAGGGTATATATGCATGACTGAGCCAAGCTGTAAAGAGTACAGCTACAGCCCTGTCTGATTCATTTAATTGCCTCTGTGCCAACATTCCTCTGAAGGACTTTGGGAATACTGTCTGTCTCCTGTCTTAATAATTAAGGTTTTATGCCACATACGTTATAAAGAACTTCCCATGTGTGTATAAAATTTGCCATCTAAAGTATCTGAGTGTGCAAACTTTTTTTATTTTTCTATGAGCATTAGTTCAGGTAAGACTTTACTTCTGGAATGATTTAGGATAGATGGCACAAGAAAAAATGGATAAAGACACTTAAGTGTCCAAAGCTGTATATTAAAATAATTTAAATAACTAGCCATAAAGACCACATATCTTACAGATAAGACAACTATTTGAAGTAATTCTTTGTAATTTAGAGCTGAATGAGTATGATATAGCTGCAGAAAGCAAAATACTACATAAAAACATAAGAAGCCTTGAACATGATAAAAGACGACATTTGAACAATAAGGAACTGATTCAAGCCATTGAAGTCAAAGGAGGCTTTGGACTAAGGCCCAAGAGAATGAACAGTATCTTATAAAAAGTACATATTTTCCATTCCACAATATATTTTTTCATCATGTGTTTTGTATCGTAATGATAAGCTATTTATTTTAATCCTTGAATACTCTACCATTAAGTGAAATAATTAATAATCTAAAATAGTGTTACAGTCAAGAATTTACTAGGAGAAGGAATGCAGTACTCTGCATTGAAACTGTCTGTAGCTGGAATTCTGATCTCTCTATTTGTCAGGATGAGATTCTTATCCAGCTGTGTGGTTTAGACAACAGTGGGCAGATGATACCCAGCAGTTATTTTGTCTTTTTGATGAACATTATAAGGTGTGCCAATTTTTAGCAGAATATCACCATCTAATTACTACAAATACTCATGACTAAAATTCAGCATTTAATTCCATGCTCCTCCCAGACTGTGTTATGTAAGAGTCTCTTTAACTTAGACATGTTTTTAACATATGTTCTATAGTGAAAATACTCTTTGATCTCAAGAAAACCTTAAGGCATATGATAAATGATATTCATGAACAAATCCCCCCACAAATTCCATAATTGTACCATTTTTTCCTTAAAGTTTTAGTCTACTAAACTTAATACCATGCAGCTGAAGAAGCTCTGAACCAGCCAAAGTTGATACTCAACTGAACTTTACAAAGAAAACAGTGTTAACACCCAGATAGCCAAAGGTTTGCATTTCTGTCAGGATGCTGTTGTTCATACACAGTTATGGTCCATGGAGATTCAATATAACTGCCCTCCAAACTGGTGCTTGTTTAGAAATATATGCATTTTCTGAAAATGTTTGAGAGTGATATTGAAACCAGCTAGTATTTCTTGCAGCACTAAGTATACACAGTCTTCTACACAGGTGTATCTAACATTCCAGGGGGACAATAGGTTAATTGTTAATCTACATGAACTAATCAACTTCTGTATAAGGTATGGCTGTTGCTTGTATTCAACAGGTGAGAGCAAGACATCAGTTACTATTGAAGAGTGACAATGTGATTAGCATAAAGGTCACATTTTCTGAGAGGGCAAAATGAAACAGGACCTGAAATACTGCTCTGAAGTCAGTGGTGCCTATAAACACAAGTCACTTTAAAAAAAAAAAAAGTCATCTCAAACCATGTGAAAATTTTACTTTTAGTCAGACTGTGGTAGCACTATAGATACAAAAGTGACTTTAAAAGTTCACTTATCTCATTCTCCTGCCTGAGAATGTCTCTACATGCATACCAGCTTTAACTGATTTCTAGCTATTCACACTGTACAGTCTCCAGGATACTTTGCTGAAAAACTCACTGTGTGTGGCTTCATCACACTGCATAAGAGGAAAGTTATGTGTACATGTATATATATGTATATGTAATTTGCCTGATTTTTTTTCATTATACAGATGAAACAAAAATTGATTTTTGACTAGCAACTCTACTTGCTACAGAAAAAACTTATTTGAGGCATAGAGTGTATCTTCTGTATTCTAAATTGTGAAACATAGGCTTTAATAACTCTGGTTTTCATGTTTTATAATAGTTCTAGATGGGAGGTCTGGAATTAATTTCACCTAATTTTAGACTTCTAATAGTTGTCTTCATGTAAATTAGTCTACAAAGTTCCCATTTATAGTCAACAGAGAAAGATAAAAACTTTTGGAAGTACTTTAATTGCATACCTTAGGGCAGGGTGAACTATATTCCATAAATTCATATTCCTCATGACACATTTTAAATGAAACATACTCCCTGAGCTTAAATCCCACCCTAGGTCTTTTTCAGTTCCTATCTAGGTACTTTACATATAGCCTTAGTAAAAATAGTCATCCATTTTTTTCTTTCTGTAGCCCTCAGCATTGTACTATCTGAAAAGTTTAAAATATTAGTTTGTTTTATTTTATTTCTTGTCTTCAGGAACAGTGAATCTAGATCAGATATACAGATAAGGAATTAAAAATCATAAATTATGCTAAGTCATGAAGTTTCTGTACAAAGGCAATATTCAGGGTATTTTTTCAAATGTCTTTATCCTTGTGTTTGAAGCTGCAGCTCTATAAATTCTGTTATGTAATAGACTGTTATTGGAACTTTAAAGTTAAAATCACAGAGATTTTTGGCACCCCTGACAGAGTTCTTACAACTTGCATATGTACACTTTATCGAACAGATAGGCTATTAATAACAATTTACTCCTCCTTCTCGGCAGGCAACTTATTTACACTCTTTGTTACACACTTTTAGACATATATCTACCAGTGATGCAGCTCCAATAGTCTCTTGCAACAGCTAGAAAGAAAATATTAAGTGAAAGAAAATATGTGTAAAAATCATACCCTTGTTTAAAACATTTATATTCAAGAATATAATGTAAGATAATTCCAATGATCTTTTAGATACATTAAGGCAGCATGACATACCAGAACCATCCCCCAAAGATGTCTGTTGAGATCTTGCCACAGAACTTGGCATATTTTCATATTGTGCCAGCTGAAAAACTTTTCCTTCGGTCTGTAGTATTTTTTTCCTACTTTTCAAGCTTTCTACAAGAGACAAGAATGCCAAGTTAACATCATACTTACAGTTTATTAATGAAATTTAACATCCTGCAAATTGGGGAGTGAGGGAGAATTACTGAATGGAAAAGACTGAAAAGAAACAGCTGTATGTTAAAAATACTACTTTTTTTCTCTCTCTTTTTTTTTTTTTTGTGACCATATGTCTACAGTAAGGTCATTTGGAGTTCAGTCTTGTAAAGTTACACTGCTCAATAATAATTTCCTATGAAAAAGCAAATTAACACTGATGATGAGCTAGGTTAAACTGGGTATTCAATAGTAGGGTTAATTCATAGTACAAATACCAAGATAGCTCTAAATAACAAAATACAATATAGAGATTTTGAGTATTAGGTCTGACAGGTGTGAAGCTGATTTCCATTCATGACTGGTATCCAGTCATAATTTTGTGTTAGTTCTGTTATTATATATGGCACATACATTTGTAGATCATAAGCAGCTTGAACTAAATGTAGGCATGTTGCTTTTATTATTTTCTAAAGTATTGTTAATTTTCATGAAACAGAGATTGACTCATGAAGTCAATTTCGGTCAGACTCATCCAATAATTTTGTGACTGACATCTGAGTAATCTTTTAGCTAACAGTTGAGTTCCTAATGTGGGTATGAAGCAAGGATGCATAACCTAAAAAGGCATGGAAAACCTCTATTCTTTCTTCATTGAGAATAATAAAACTAGATAAATTAAACTGATTCTTGTCTTGAAAGTCAGCAAAACCATAATTTCTAATATAAAGAATTTAATGGTGTATATGGACATATATTTGTTTAGGGTAAATGTTAGGGCTTTGGTATACTGTTTTCTAGAAGTACGTGGAATACCAAGATGAATAAATATGTAGATCTAATAAAAAGACCAAAAACTTACTTGATGAAAAAGAATTTCAGTGTGTCTAATTACAAACAATGACGGCACATCTGTACAAGCTGGGACTGAAGCAGTCATGAAAGTTAATGTTCTTTTAGAGAAGGCTGGACTGAGTCACTCAGAAACATACCAGGTGTCAGATGCTAAAGCAGTTGACATATTTACCAAAACATTGAGAACTGCAAGGCACTGAGTCCAAAGTAGTTTTCTGAGGGGTAATCGTGGTTGGACTAAAAGACTATAAAACCAAGATGAAGCAGGAATGCATAGATTTAGTAAAATTGATGTAAAATGTGAAAAAAGGGAATATATTAGAAAATAGTTCGAAAGCACTTTCCCTGACTTAGGAACACAAAGACTATTTTTAAAACATTGATATAATATTTGATTTTGCACCAAAATTACACTAGCATAACAGCAGTTGTTTTTCCCCATCTTAGTTGTACTGTCACAATATTCTTAAATTAGGATATAATATATCAATGTGAAAATCACAATGATAGGAGCAACTCATTCATGTAACAGTTCCAACAACGTAACTCATTCTGCTTGAAAGAATATTGTAGATCTGAATCAAAATATGGAAAGCTCTACAAAATCAGTGTATTTGCCATGCTTCAGAATGGAGGGCTTGGCAGGTACAGAGACACACAAGCTGGTTCTTCACAGGCTGTTTTAGGAACAGAAACTCTGCTGAATGTGGTGAAGGAGTATGCAATTCAAATTTGATGCAGTCTCTTCTGACAGATTAATTTTCCTTGGAAAAACAAGTACAATGCTTTTCCTAATACCTTAATTTCTAGACTCGGAGAGCTATGAAACCTGACTTCCTGAACTACAGAAGGTGTTGCATATAGGAAAAAAAAAAGCATACAGAAATATTTCTTACTAAAATATGAGAAGGGAAATATGCCATTTCCTAGTAGACAAATCCAGATGGCAGATTTTTAAAACCATTTATATTAAGATTATTCTGAAGTATATACTGCCTCACAAACATTGTTATCTAATCTATGAGAAGACTGTGGATTCCACCATAGGAATCTACTTTTAGAGACCAGCAATTTGTATTTATTCCATTAAGCCCTTAATTAGAAAATGGACATAAATAGCTGACAGAATCATGCTTGATTGCTCAGCCTATAAATGTAGTGATCAGTCTCCTAAGGCTACAAACTGCCTTAGGTAAAGAAGCATGGATTAAATGTCTTAGGTCTCAAGTTCTCCATAAATCCTGACAGATGAAGCATGTTGCATATTCTGAAGTTACTCCTGTAGCTTTACATTATGCCTAATTAGCACGGCACAATGAATAAATTTTTTGTTGTGTTTTTATTTGTTTTTCTTTGTTTTGTTGGGGTATTTTATTGCTTAGTTCTGTGCTTTGCAACAATTCAAGACTTCCCAGTCACCAAGTTTGAGAAATGGTTTCATGTACCTGATGAACATTCTGTTCTAGTAGAGTTTCTTGTGATGAACTAATAAGTCTTCACAGGGACTGTGGCTGCAGGTCTGATTCCTATGCTTTCTGCTCCTCTTTGAAGGCTATTTAGAACAGGATCTGAATTTTCAGAATTCCATACCCATGGTTTCAGGGTTTCACAGAATTCCATTGACTAAAGAAAACCTCAAAGCTTTCTTTGAAACTTCTTTTTTTTACTAACCAATAGAACAGAGATACTTGTGCATCTTGCTTATGCAAGAACTGCTACTTCAGTTATTTCATTGGTTGATGCTTAAGTATAAAACTTATGGTCAAGGTTCTGAAGGACTGTGACATGGCCTTAACTAGTTCACAGCCTAGATCAGCTACCACTGCTGCTGGGTTTTTTTGTGACTGTTTACATTCAGAGCCATCAAAACTGAAAGGATGTGTCCTACTCACCTGTGCTAGCTCTTCTCTAAAGGGTAAGAGTACAGATGGAGCTAGATGTGGACAGTTGGGCACACCAGGTATCCGTCCTCAAGTTCAGTGTCTCTATCTCTACATACCTTGCTAACAGCTGAAAAGAGTCTAAGTGCTCTTGGTTTTAATGAAATGTTTTCTTCTGAAGACAATATTTTAGATTTAAGGTGTATTTGTGTGTTTGATATTTTTTTTCCCTGTCATCAACCTTACTTGAGCAAATTCAGCTCAAGAGGGCTCACTGCCCTTCTAACTCCTCTGCTCAAATGTTACTGCACTTGCTTTTATACGTCAGCTAATACTTCCCACATGGATTTGCAGGTGCTGAATGCAGAACATCTGCAAGGCCACACTGCTGAGCCTTGTAGTGCTGGTTCTGCTCCTTAAACTTTTTCTCAAATTCAAATATTTAATTTCCTTGTGATGACATGTGAATTTCTTCCCTATTTTTTCCTTGACTTTAACAGACTACTCAAATTATTTGCAATTTTACACAAAGCTGTACTTCAGGTGCCTTAAGCATCTTCTGTAGATTTAGTGTTATCCAGGGGGAATACAAATAATTGGCCTGCTTTTCACCCAGAAAGGCACACAGCTTTCTTTCCAGATGAGTTGTTCCCCTAAACTATCTTCGAGGCAGAAGAAACTCACTCACTCTGTTATCCTCAGCATTCTAATAAAAACACGTTCCTTAAATTTCTAAGTTTCCTGCTTCTACACATGGCCAGACGTTTAAGCCTATGTTTTAAGTCCAAGCCAACAAACTGTATAATACAGTATTAACTGGGATTTTGATCTCGGTCTTCCTCCTTTCTAAAATGCTGACATTCACACAAACACACACACACAAATACATTTTTAAGAAAGCTGAACTGCAGAGTACAAGAACAAACTTTAGACATATTGCATTGCATTCAAATTATACGTTTCTAAGTGGTTTTATACATGTTTATTGCCATAAGTTGTGGTTACTGGCAGAAAGACAGCTGACTAGGGTCCTGAGGATGCACTGTATTTGACTTTTATTACCCTAAAGATTGATATTTACTGTTGATCTAGCACAAGATAAAGCTAAAGATATGTATTTAAGTATTAAGGAAAGATTCTACCCAGTGGAGCTTTATACAGAAATTCCTGCATTGCTATTGTATATCTGTCACAGTTTAGGTTCAGGGCAGCCCCTTGGACCAATAAAAGATGCTCCGTTAATTTAGGTTCCTCCCTAAAGGGAAGAGAAAGGGAATAAGGGAGAGAGACAGTGATTAGTAAAGGAAACCAGAACAGCTTTAATGATAATAATAGTAATATAGAATATGTACAAATATATACAAAACCAGTATCGAAAGCAACCCCCCTGATGGTAATTACATCATCACTGATGCTGTGGAACAGAACCAGGGGAGTCCCAGCCTGGGCATCGTAGCAGACGGGAGATGTGTTCAGG
>VWZY01002144.1:73193-101334 GCA_013399075.1 Chloroceryle aenea | reverse complement strand
GAAGGGACCTCCAAAGGTCATTTGGTCCAATCTCCCTGCAATAAGTAGGGACATCTCTATAACTAGGGCAGGCTGCTCCACCCCCTCTCTGTGCAACCTATTCCAGTGTCTATCACTCTCAGATTAAAGAGCTTTTTCCCGATGTCTAAGCTAAATCTGCCCTTTTCTAGCTTAAAGCCACCACCCCTTGTCCTGTTGCTGCAGACCCTTGTGAGCAGACCCTCCCCTGCTTCTTACAGGTCCCCTGCAGGTACTGGAAGGACCATGTCCTTCTTGTGTTAAGGGCTCCAGAGCTGATTATGAAGTCACTAAAATCCGTCAAGGATGGTCTTTTGTAGCTGCTCTGAACACCACATGTGAGCATTGAGGAAATATCAGACCTTGTACAACAAAAATACTACAGGATATAAAATACTGCTCGGTGAAAAACTCTGTATGTATTTATTTGGATGCCTGATAAGTACCTGAATCCAAGAAACCACATTTTACACTCAGTCTAGATTGAGAACTATGCTCTTATTTAGTGAAGCCAGAAACAAAACGAGCTCTGAGCGCATTTAAATCAAAGTAATGCAAGAATTTTTCAACGCTCTTACAACAGCAGATCCCAGCGGACCCATTCCGGTCGGAAAGAGCCTTCTGCAAAGAAATGCAGCCAAAACTAAGGCAGGTGGCCTTCTTGCTCAGAAATCTGCTCCATAAAAAAATCCAGGACCTCCAAAAACGATTAAGTGTCTCAGAGTGCCCCAGTGTAATCATTAGCACCAAATACATTGCTTTGGAAGTCCAAAAGGTGGTTCCATTGCTCTCGAGGAATAAGGCAGCACACCACAGAATTCCTATGGCTGGATGATACTCTGGACCAAAATAATACATCTCAGACCTCTAAAAATATTCATATTTTATGACTATTTGACCCCTGGCCCTCAGCACCACAGATCCACAGGGGACTCTGAAACCCCTCCAGGGGTCATGGGGACTCCCCCCCTGTCCTGGGCAGCCTGGGACAGCCCNGGCAGCAGATCTAGGCAGATAAATTAGACCTCTACATTGATTAACACCGTTGCCTGATAATTGTATGGAATCAGACTTGAAGGTCTGATTTTTGCATCTTATTCTAAGTAAAACATTTTATCTATATAATATATGGAAGCATTCAGAATGCACTCAATATAGTTGAGATTTTTTTCCTCCTATTTTTCCCTGTGTACAAAAGCTACTCCCCAAAACTCCCAGACCTTTGATTTGGTCATCTATTTTATGCCTACTATGGGAAAAGATTCCATTTTGCTATTACAATATCTGGAAATACCTTCTAGGAATTGCTAACCTTACATCCCTGTAAGGTTAGCAATTCCTGCAGCAGTTCTTTGCAGTGCTGCCTCTATTACTGCAATTATTTATTCATCCTTCACTTGCAGCAAGCAATAAGACAAATTCTCTGACTCAGCAAGCTTCATTTCATAGTCCCAACTCAGAATAATGTAGGAGGCACCTTTATAGGTCCCCTACACATTGCCCAGTTGAGACTTGAACACCTCCGGGGATGATTCCTCACTTGTATTTAAATCTGTGGCCTATAGATCATGCCTCCAGGAATTCCATTTATGGCACCTGCAGACTGAAGGAATTTGTCCTTAATTTCATACTATTGCTTAAAGCCTGGGCAAGAAGAGAAATAAAATACCACCAGTAAACTCTGAGCCAGGCAAAAATAGCTGCATGTGCCTGAAAACTTGCTTTAATTACATCAACTAGTGAAAGATATACCAGAAATCCCTCAAATACTGTCAATAAATCCTCATTCTGTTAACTACTGGCAAAACTCCTAAAATATTCCCCACATTGCATGGTATAAACACAAAGCATTTCACATTTTTCCCCATAAAAACCATGGGCCTTGTACAGATTTTTCAATTTTTTTTTTTATGAAGTTCTTTCCATTTTAGAAGTATCTGAAATCATCTCTTGTCAGTTCATGGCAACAATTCAAAGGACCAAATAAAAAATAATTAATTGAAGTTGTCTGAATTTACAAAGGGTCATTTTCTCCTTTTGAAAAAGCATTTAAAAAACCCCAAACCCAACAACTTCTTTTCTAACAGAAGGAAGCCCAAGCTCCCGTTATCCAATCACTCACCACAGCAATATTTTGTTTTGCTGAGTTGAAAGCCTACTGAAATACCACCTCCTGCTCAGCAGCACGGGATTCTCAAGCTTTCGGCGTTCTGAGCAGTATTTTAAACATGTAATTAAAGAAAGTTTCAAAAAATTAAATGATGGTAGCAGCAGAAAATTCTCAGGGAAGGAAGGAAGATCAGAAAAGCAACGTGCAATGGATACAGGGTGGTTTGTATTCATTTCAAGGGGTGTGTGAGGCAGGCAATGCATTATTTGGTAGAGTTAAGTCAAAAAAAATAGCATACCTGGCATTAAAGGGGATAAGACAGTGAAGGTAGCAACAGTTTTTCCTATACACAGACCAAACTGAACAGCTTCAGCTACATGAAACCGATCTCAAAGTGTCTTGGGGAGCTCATGAGCATCTGACACCCAGGGCAGGAATGGTACCCCCTGAAAAAGGGTTTCCTGATTTAAGACCGAGGCTCTTTTATTCCAAAACACCTTTTCTATTCTCCTTCTGCTTTACTGAACAATATCCAGCATCTCAAAAAGACCACTTGGGCACGTTGTGCTCACTTCCAGCATTACCTGCTGAATACAAAGCTTGTGCAACTGAAACCCGGTGGGAGGTGGGGATAAGAAAAGCACAAAAATCTCTGTATTCCCATTGTAATATTGTAAGCTGTGCATACAGCCAGCCTCCAACTCGGCTGCAAATCCTCCAAAGTCAGCTTTACTGAAAAATAATGCAGGAGAGAACTTTCAGTACCGTCTGGAGCAGTCTTTATTACCTGCCTTGTACCTCGCCTTGTGCTGTTTCAATGCACTAATGAGCAATACAAGTGCAATGCTATAACCACCTGATAGGAAAAATAACAACTTGCTGCCTTAAAAATTGGAATCTGATCAAAAATACAGCTGGGATAGAATTGTGGGATTGTTGCAGTTGGAAAAAACCTTTAAGATCATTGAGTCCAATGGTTAATCCAGCAGTGCCAGGGCACCACTGACCCCTGGCCCTCAGCACCACAGCTCCACAGGAGGCTTGGAAACCCCTCCAGGGGTCACAGGGACTCCACCACTGGCCTGGGCAGCCTGGGACAGCCCTGGACAACCCTGCAGGGGTGGGGGAAGAAATTGTTCCTCTTGTCCAACCTCAACCTGCCCTGGGGCAGCTGGAGGCCGCTTCCTCTTGTGCTGTCCCTCGTCCCCTGGGAGCAGAGCCCGACCCCCCTGGCTCTAGCCTCCTGTCAGGAGCTGTTAGAGCCAGAAGGGCTCCCCTGAGCCCCCTGTTCTCAGGATGCACACTTTAAAAGCCTGTTAGACATGTTAAGCAAGAAATGAGTAACTCCTGAGCCTGCCTTCACATACACATCTCTAAGACCTTATGCTGAATAAAGCGGTTAATAGAAAAGAGTTCACACTTTAACTGCTTATGTCTCCAGAGAATAAATTGTGTGATATCTCCTTCTGTAGAATTTATCAGAGGATTCACTCTCAGCGTGTTATTTGGATGATTATATTGTTTTTCTCTTGCCTGGAGAAACTGAGGCAATGAACAAAATGCTGCATTTCCCAAGCTTTGAAAGAGAAGTAGGATCCTCAAACGCATTTTCTGTTCATTTACTTATTACTCAAAGGTGAAATTGCCCTTATTAAAAGCATAGAGGCACTTTCTCTAACATGGGTTGAAATGCAAGTGTTTATACCTGTAGGAAGCAGTAATTATAGTTTATATCACATTAACCACTGCCAAGCACTACCATGCTTCTACTTTTGACAACTGCAGGTTAGGGAGGATTAACTACTTGGCACCAACAGCCATCTGAGCTGGCACAAGGCAACAATTATCTGCAGTGCTTTAAAAATGCATATGGCATCCCCCCCCCCAAATATTCTGTATTATTGTCACAGTCTATTAAGAACAAGGACTATCTTCTTTGGGCTTTACATTTACTAAATTTGGTTGTAAGAGAAAAATCTTTTAACTGGGTTAGAGTGGTCCAAGAGATGGGAAACACTGAAATGTTACTGAGGTAAGAATGGTTTCAAAAAGATTCAAATTCTTTTCTGAGAATTACACATATGTTTGAACTCCTCTGCTACGGTTCATTTGAATTTGCTTCCTAATTACTGCAGCTCTGGGTTTGTGTTGTGTATAAATACATATTCCTCTGGGATTAGGACCTGCAGTAACGCAAACGGTTAAACTCTGGCACTGGAGGGGGGGGTAAAAAATAAAAATAAAGATTTCAAAAGTGGCAGGAGAGTATCTACTCATTTCAAACACATGATTATCTTCCCGTATTTCAAAAGGAAAGGCCTTTTGAGGCATAGAAATATGCATGTGAATAGGAACATATTGAAAAGCCTCAGCTTTCAGGTATAATGCTTTTCAGTTCGAAAGGCATAAGATGGGAGAACTTTCAATTCTCTCTGACATGCCTAAAGAGAGCTGAACACGCCACCAGCCTGGCATTATCATTTCCATCCCAGCTACAGCCATTGCTCCCAGCTCCTGATGGTTCACTACCCCTTTTGCCAAGCTGTGGTGATATCCCAATTAAAGCCTCGGAGAGCAACAACGAACCCCCATGCAGCTGAGCTGGACCGAGCTCCAGAGCTTACAGGACACAGAAGCCCTAAACAGGCTGAAAAGCAGCTAAACCAGAATTGGAAAGAAAAGAAACCTTCACCTTGGAAGTATTAGTATAAAAATGACAGGGTTTTTTTGCAGGCAGGATGTGAGGAAGAGAGAAAGTCAATGTCATCTGTTTGATTCCTTCGGAAGGAGAGGGGAGTCGGGGATTTTAAAGGCATCAGGGTAATGCCCAAGACAAACTGGTTTTGCTCAGCTCAAAGCAAAAACCTGGCTGAGCAGAAGTTGTCACCAGGCTTGTCACCAACCTGTTCTTCGAATTTTCTTTGTCCTGTCCTATTTTCCCTGTTTTCTTCCTACAAACCCTTCTGGCCATCCTGAATTTGAGTTCCTACCCCCACCATTAAAGCTTTTTAACTTTTAATTTCTGAGGAGTATCTCAGAGTACAGAAAACACAGAGGGTTTTGCATTTCTGTATTGAATTCTCCATCTTTCACTCAATCTTTCACTCTCTTTGTGGAGAAACTTGGCCAAAGCTGAGGTCCATGCCACAATTAATTCCACTGTCCCTTTTCCCCATAGCCACACATGGCCAAATGGTGAAGAGTCAAAACCCCAGATGAAAAAGACTGCGTTGGAATCGCAGCTCACCCATCGTTTGGCAAACCTCAAAAAGCCTCAAAAAAAATATCCATCAGTCGTTCAGATGTAACCAACCCATCTCTGAGCTGCTCGCCTGGGCTGAACCGAGCCCGCGGCTCCCACCGAAGGCCAAGTTATTAAGAAATTGTTTGTCGACTTAGATTGGATTGATCATTTATTTCCCAAATTCCTTTTCCCATCATTTACTCATTATACGCCTCCTCCTGATGTGAGAGGACATTTATTAGCTTCTGCATTTCTTGTGCTGGTAAATTCTGCAGCATTTCCTGGGGATTCTCTCATTTATCTATCGGTTACGGGACTGAAGTATTTTTAGGGGTAGAAAAAATTAAAATATCACTCAGAGTGACAGCAGTGAAAATGAAGTCGGTATGTGCTTGGGAAGGCGATTGCAGCCTTTAGGTTTACAAGGCTATTTACAAGAAATAAAAGCGTGGCAATATCTCACATTAACGTTATTGCTTTATAATGAGAAAAACTACTAAGTACTGCTTAGGCAGAAAAGGCAGAGATTTTCTAGAATGATGGAATCATNTTTCCCGCCGGGCCCTTTCCAGCCGCTCTGCCCCAGCGTGGAGCGCTGCAGGGGGTTGGGGGGACCCCAGGGCAGGACCCGTCCCTTGCCCTTGTTGATCCTCCTGCCATTGGCCTGGGCCCATTGCTCCAGCTTGGCCAGACCCCTCCTGTCTCTCCAAGCAGACCACATGATTTTATAATTCAAAGGAAAATATGAAAATATTAAAAAGATAAATATGTTTAAAGGAAACTATTTCTATCAGAATTCTAAGAAACTGATTATTAAAGGGTTTATTCCTGTGGAATAATTCCAAATATGATATAACCAGTAAAATCTCTAGGAAGCATCCTAAACCATCAGGATTTTACTTCTCAGGTGGTTCAGCTGAGAGCTGCAGTGTTTTTTTCTATGTTCCTTTGACAAAGAAATCCAAGAAAACTATCTCACTGGGTGTTGATTTAAATCTAGTGTTAACTTCGTACAGTATTTGTTCCCAAACTTCAGCTTCTCTAAAGGAAAGAGGGTGGGAGGAAGGAACAGACCCAGGCGAAATGAAAGCTGCTTATTCATTAACTACCCATATGTTAAAACATTTTGCCATATCCTACAAAATGCAATAAACACCTCCTTTGTAACATTCAACTGACAAATTTCTTCGGTTTGTTCCATTTTGCCTATAAAAAGAAAAAAAAAACAAAAACCCAACAACAAACTACATAATTCTCCTGGTATTTTTCTTTACTCCTCAAGAAGGGCAAGGGGAAAAGGTGCAGCTGAAATGAGGACCGCAAACAGATGCGGACAAGATCTCTAAGGGTGGCTTGGGCCATGCTGACATGGTTACATTTAACTGTGTGCATCCCCTAATTTGTATTCATAAAAGCTGGATGAAGGACCTGCTGAGATTAATTAGGATCCGGCGCGTGCTTTGGTGGGATGCTGGTCCCACGGGGAGGAAGCGCTCGCTCCCGCACTGCACGCGGGTCCTGCTCGCTGTGACTTCCAGTCCTTCCATCAGAGAAGGGAGGCAATGGCAGAGGAAAGGTGGCATCCAGAACTCCTGACCATGTGGTTTCCAACACAGGGATGAAGAAGAGAGAGAGTGAAGGAGCTGCCCAGAATGCTGCTTTTTGGCTGCTTTGCTCTTCATTGGTGCCTTGTGTGTTCATANGCAGAGCCCTGGGAGCAGAGGGGCAGGATCCCCTCCCTTGACCTGCTGGCCTCCCACACATTCCTCCCTCGCTCCCATCACGGTTTATCCTCAGCTGTGCTTTTTATTTGAAGGATGATCACGTCTGTGTTTTGACTTTATAAGCACCAAGACTCAGGTGACTTTAACACAAACTGAGCCACTCTCCAAGAAAGCTAATGATTAGTGATGACCAGTTATCATGGGACTGTAAATAAATTCCTATTCTTAAAGTACAGTAGGAGGCCAGTAAATGCTGAGATCCAGAGCTGTGATAATTGTATAACTGAGGAAAAGTTGAGGAAAAAAAAACACCACAATTCAAGCAGTGACTTAAAAGCTGCAGGAACAGAAATGGGTTTTGAAAGAAATCATCTTCACAAAGTTCCATAATAGTTGGATAAACACAAAGCACTACATAAATAGCCCATTCCTGGGAAATCTGATTTCCCTGTTTCTCGGGTGAGTAAATCCTTTCTTAACTACCAAAAACTCTAAGAATTTGAATTTTTGAGCGCCCATTTTTTGAATCAAAGTCTATCCCACCTCTCCGAGTGTCCCTCTGCATAAGGCAGGGCAACAAACCACCTGAGGAGATGTCAGTGTCAAAACTCTGTAAGAAATGACACTGGGGCATCCTGTAGGCAAGGAAAGAGACTTTGGGATGATTTTAAAACACCATTTTAGGCCAAAAAGCATCACAAAATACAGCAGAAAGAATGGATGGTTGGAAAAATATCGGGGTCAGTTCTAGGCAGTGATGAAAGAAAAATACAGCAAAACAGAAGGTACTCAAGAAAAGAGTTTTCCGAATGATGATGGGTTAGAAAGATACTAATGGAGATAAAATAAAGGAAAAAAAGCCCATAACTGCATTACAAAAAGTAAAGCCTATTGGAAAAGTCTTGAAAGATCACAGAAACACATCCCTGCTGCAAGACTCTAAGGTACCAGTTTGCATCCATTATCCCAAGGTCTTTAGTAAATTCTTATAGAGGATTCTTAAAGAACATGGAAATATTGATCTTTCGCCTCAAAACTAAAACCACCAAAAATCAAACCCCATCCCAAGAGGTGCTTTTGTACTTATTGTGTAAATTAAAAGAGGACTGCAAACAACATATGTGAAAATAGTGGTTATATGGAAGAAGTTATCAAGGATCTTCATACACAAGGTAAAAAAGCCTGGAATATTATTAGTTATACTTGATTTTTTTTGTCTCCATTTATATAAAGAGACATGGACAGAATGGAAAAATAATCTATAAACAAACATTTAACAAAACATCAATAGCCAGTATTCGGTGTGGAAAAACTCCTTATTTTGTTATTAAGCAGCATTTCAGCAGTGCTATTGATTGGGTATGTGATAGCAAAAGATGAAACTGGACCGGGTATTTTTAATGGGAAAATGGCTCTGAAAAAACCTTTGCTTGGCTTCGGGGGAATAAAAAAACCCAACTATATGAGTGAGGTGTGTATTTAATAACAAATATCTTAGCTACTTATTCAGAGACGGTAAATAAAAGATAATGAGGAGGAGAAAGAAAGAAAATCAAGGCTCAAAAACAATTGTTGAGAGCAATGGTTGTGGCTCGGCAAGATACGGAGGGAGTGCATTAACGTGGCACTCCAGTCAGGAGGCTCCAGCTCAGCCTGTCAATCAGGTTGAGGTTTCAGATATTCTAATCAGCAGCAAGTTTCCTAATCTCAACCTGCCAGGCAAGAAGCGTTCAACAAAAGCTCCATCCCTAAAATATAATGAAATTTGAAGAGAGAAATTTTCTAATATTGGCAACACGAAGAAAGATCACAGGTTGGGTTGACAGCTTTATTATGCTAAACTGACAAAAACATTACGCTCTGGTCAGTACTAAAAAGGGTGGTTTTCATGAGCAGGATGGAAATACAAAACACTGGGAAACTCTGATGAACTTCTACTTTTATCTCATTGGTGCAGCACATGAGCTCAGAGAGAGAAAAGTCTCCTGGCCCAAGTACAAAATGAGAAATTAATGGATGTTGATTTTATCCTGAGGTCTCCTGCTGCACCCATTTGGGGAAATCTGCAAGAACCCGCTGTCGCAGCTGAATACCCATTTGAAAAAGAAAAGACACCAATAACTTCAGAGAACTAATACAATTTGTTAACAGTGATATGATACAGCAGAATCCATCCAATGGAAGCCGTAAGGTATGGCATTGCTTCTGCCTGAGAAGTGTTTGGAAATAGAGTGTGTGTATTGCTATTTTGATTTGGTATGGGGAGGGGGAGGGAGAGAGCCAGCCAGTGGTGAGAAAACAATGCTGAGAACACCTCATAAAAATAGAAGGGGGTAGCAATGATTGTACTACTAAAGACTGGTTAGCATTCAAAATTCTTGTGAAGTCGTCAACACGGGGATACTCGAATTCAAAGAGGAGGATGGTCTACGAGCAACAAGACCTCAACGAGTCTTTCCTGAAGTATGGGAGTTTGGTTTGGTCAAAGGCAATATGGATGTTACTGGATGCAGCAGGTTAAACAGCTGTCCCAGTTGAGGGTCAGGGCAGCCCACTAGACCTGTGACAGGTGGCCTCTGTTAGCTCTGTTCTGGTTCTGGATTCAGGAACACACAGATTGGGATTGAAGGCAGAATGGACAAAGTCCTCCTTGGGTGCTTTGTGGAAGAAACCAGAAGAGGACCCAAGCCAAGCCCCAGCAAAAGCCAGCAAAATGAGACCCTCCCAATCCCTCAGCTTTATGCTGAATATGATGGCTATGGGATGGAAACCATCACTGGTCAGTTTGGGGTCCCCTGTCCTGCAGGTGCCACCTTTTCCTTCCTGCACTCCCAGCATGGTGCCCAAGCCCCAGCAGTGGCCTCGCTCTGCACCCCAACCCTCGGGACTGACTCTGCCCATGGGGTGTTCCCACTGCTGGGAGCAGCCCCTGCCTGTGCCAACAGCTGCTGCCAGGGCAGGGAGGTGGAAGAATGGAGCTGGGAAGTAAAATCACTGCCCAGAATCAGTTCTGCTCTTGCTCAAACCAGGACAACAGCAGAAGAAAGAAAAAGATGAAGCATTTTGAGCTGTACCACATTTACCAAATTCACCTCTCCCAACAGAATACTTTGAAACATCTTCCACAGAAGCAAACTGGAAGAACTCTTAAAGTTGGGGAAGTTCTAAGAGATAAGAGCCCATTCTCTGAAAAGCTGTTGACAGGAGACAAAGCTGGTACCAAAAGGTCCATTTACTCCTCCGTGGTAAGAAAGATGCAGAATACAAAGCAAATGTAGAACAGAGCGACTGTGTCTCTCTCTGCTCCTGCGAGACACCACCTCCATTACTGTGTC
Source organism: Chloroceryle aenea (assembly GCA_013399075.1). NCBI lineage: Eukaryota > Metazoa > Chordata > Aves > Coraciiformes > Cerylidae > Chloroceryle > Chloroceryle aenea. The sequence goes on along the minus strand of VWZY01002144.1, from coordinate 90,903 downwards.
CAGTTCTGGTGTCCCCACCATAAGAGGGACATAGATCTGTTGGAATGAGTCCAGAGGAGAGTGACAAAGATGAACCAGGGACTGGAGCAACTCTGCTATGAGGACAGGCTGAGGGAGCTGGGATTGTTCAGCCTGGAGAAGACTCTGGGGTGACCTGGTAACTGCCTTCCAGTACCTGGAGGGAACCTACAGGAAGGCTGGAGAGGGACTCTCCACAAGAGTGTGCAGCAACAGGATGAGCAGAAAAGGTTTCAAACTGAGGGAAAATAGGTTTAGATTGGATCTTAAAAAAAATTTCTTCAGTAGGAGCGTGGTGAGACTCTGGAATAGATTGCCCAGAGGGGCTGTGGATGTCCCCTCCCTGGAGGTGTTCAAGGCCAGGTTGGATAAGGCCTTGAGCAACCTGGTCTAGTTGAGAGGTGTCCCTGCCCATGGCAGGGAGGTTGGATTAGATGAGCTCTGAGGTCCCTTCCAGCCTGAGCCACTCTATGATCCCATGATTGCTCCCTGGGTCTCCTCCCCTAAGCACTCAGCACAGAGTCTCACCAGCTGAAACCATTCCCTACATTGCTGGATCCAGCCTCAGGTCTGAAAACACTGCACCGACATCACTGCTATCTACTGTTGGAGGAATGCAAAGTCCCAGTGTGCGGCGGGTAAACATCTCTCGAGCAAATCCAAACTTCTAAACACAAGAGGTAGGAGCAGAATCATCCTCTGGTTCTGAAATTCTTGCTGATACAGTGAGGGAGGATCAACAAAAGCAAACAGCCTGGTAACTTGACAACAAACAGAAACAAAAGTCTTGAAACTGTTAAAAAATCCATTGCAGGGAATAAACCCTTTCTAATAGTCCCCCTCCGTTATCCCTGTCTCACAAACAAAGGGTTGCAAAACCCATCACCAACGGATTCTGATGGTTTAGTTGTTGAGATCTCAAAAGGCAAACAAGGCTCTGAAGCATCTGAACAAACGAGGAACTCGCAGCATTTGCATCTTGGCGCTTACGCTCGCGATAAACACCTACAAAAAAGCCAGTCCTTGGCTGTGAAGCTGAACCGTGTATCATCTGCTTCTCCCAACACCGGGGCTATAGTTGCAAAGCATGTTGGGCCATTCTAAGCCTTGAAGAGAAGAAAGGAAGAGATCATTAAATTATAATTTCCCCACACAATTGGTATAAGCATTTCCTACCAACAGGATTAGTATGAACGCGAGATCCCAGAATAAAGCTGCTCAGCAGTGAGGATGGCAGTTTAGAGTCTAGTAAATTTGATTTCTCTGAAAATCCTGACACATCATAATAGCAAAATCCTATTTACTGTAGCAAGCAGGATGGATAATACTATTTAACACCTGGTATAGTATGTGCCATCAGCTCACAGCTTTGTGCTCTCTGTGCTCATCATACCTTAAGGTTAATGCTCCTTGACAGCCTACGTGGTAAGTAGAATCCCCAAATTAAGTGCCAAAACTACGATTTGCAAATCCTTCTTCAAAATGTAAGTCATGAAAAAAAAAGGGGCGCAGATAAGAGGATCACGTTTCCAGAACTTACGTCTATATTCTCAGGCTCTGCTGGGACCAGTAAGCCCTGCATGGAGCAGGAGCCTCCTTGCACATCGGCCACTAATGTCAGCAAGGACAGGGACAGAAATGACTCGACTGGTAAGAAAAAAATATCAGCCAAGTAATTTGTTGACTGCTTCACCTGTAACGTATCCAGCTAAATGCTGAAACCTCCAACTGCTAACAGAATAAATTCACTGCCTTACGTGGAAGACACGTTCACGTCCACACTACTCAAAACTTACTGCACATACTNATACAAAGCAAATGTAGAACAGAGCGACTGTGTCTCTCTCTGCTCCTGCGAGACACCACCTCCATTACTGTGTCCAGTTCTGGTGTCCCCACCATAAGAGGGACATAGATCTGTTGGAATGAGTCCAGAGGAGAGTGACAAAGATGAACCAGGGACTGGAGCAACTCTGCTATGAGGACAGGCTGAGGGAGCTGGGATTGTTCAGCCTGGAGAAGACTCTGGGGTGACCTGGTAACTGCCTTCCAGTACCTGAAGGGAACCTACAGGAAGGCTGGAGAGGGGCTCTCCACAAGAGTGTCCAGCAACGNTTTAGAGTCTAGTAAATTTGATTTCTCTGAAAATCCTGACACATCATAATAGCAAAATCCTATTTACTGTAGCAAGCAGGATGGATAATACTATTTAACACCTGGTATAGTATGTGCCATCAGCTCACAGCTTTGTGCTCTCTGTGCTCATCATACCTTAAGGTTAATGCTCCTTGACAGCCTACGTGGTAAGTAGAATCCCCAAATTAAGTGCCAAAACTACGATTTGCAAATCCTTCTTCAAAATGTAAGTCATGAAAAAAAAAGGGGCGCAGATAAGAGGATCACGTTTCCAGAACTTACGTCTATATTCTCAGGCTCTGCTGGGACAAGTAAGCCCTGCATGGAGCAGGAGTCTCCTTGCACATCGGCCACTAATGTCAGCAAGGACAGGGACAGAAATGACTCGACTGGTAAGAAAAAAATATCAGCCAAGTAATTTGTTGACTGCTTCACCTGTAACGTATCCAGCTAAATGCTGAAACCTCCAACTGCTAACAGAATAAATTCACTGCCTTACGTGGAAGACACGTTCACGTCCACACTACTCAAAACTTACTGCACATACTTGGCCTTTCAGGACTGCAAGGGGCCTGACAGAAAGATGGGGACAATCATTTTAGCAGGGCCTTTTACAGCAAGCCAAGGGGTGATGGTTTTAAGCTCAGAGATGGGAGATTTAAATGAGATAGAAGGGAGAAATTGTTGGTGCTGAGGGTGGGGAGAGGCTGGCCCAGGCTGCCCCGAGAGGTGGTGGCTGCCCCATCCCTGTCCCCATTGCAGGGGAGGTGGCCAGGGCTCTGAGCACCCTGCTCTGGCTGCAGATGGCCCCGCTCCCTGCAGGGGCTTACACCAGGTGACCTTGCAAGGTCCCTTCCCACCCAAACTGTTCCAAGATTTCTGCTATTTTAAAAGAAAAATGAAATGGTTTAAAATCTCAGTAACACCACCTTAGTGCAGTGAATAATTAAGACAGCGTAGGGCACACGTGGCAACGATTTAAACACAGCCACCTCTTGAGGGTTTTTTTGCACCTTTAGCCCGTAAGCAGATGATGAAAGACACACAACAATTTTTTTCTCAAAGCTTCATGTGCCAACTCTTAAATAACAGCTTCACATCCAGTCAGATATACAGCACGAGCAGGTTATTCTTTAACTCCGTTGTTAAACTCGCTCATTTTGCTTTGCTGCCGTGGAGCATGCAATAACTCATAGCTTATGTGCTATCTTTGACCTAGAAACACTGGCAGCTGTTAGGGGAATCGCTGGGATTTTGGAAACTATCAAAAGGTTTTTAGCACATAAACCAAATTTATGAACAGCTATTACCCTGGAGAATAGAATTGTTTATGTTTTAGTATCACAGCTGTCACTGGTGCACAGTTATTTTGTCCTGTATTAATCCCCTGAAAAGGTTGAGCATCTCCACTCAGTCACTGAAATATTTTATAATTGACAGACTTCATCTGGCACGGAATACGTGTAATAATTTTCTCCATAAGGAGCACGCTGTGCTGACACTAATCTGTTCTGTTGTCATCTCCCTTTATTATCAACGTCTGCATTGTTTTTTCAGCAGCACTGCAGAACACAAATACGAAGCTTCTAATTGAAAAAGCTAAGTAATCAAAAAGCCAATTAATCATACGGATGAGCTCTGACACTCAAATGATGCAACAGCCAGAAATACCACAGATGTATAACTGAAGTATTTTTTAAGTGTGCTTATTTGATGTGGGAATGATCTGAGAATGTAATTAGCGTTCTTTGTCACAGGTGACAGACTCACATTGCACATTTCTTCACACCGAGATTGCTTCTCTGAGCTCTGCTTGCTCTGCTCCCATCCTACCTCCCGTTAGGATCTTTTCCCTCCTAACCAGCCCGTGTTCTGACTTCGGGGACCTTTCGCAAAACCCAGGACAAATCAAGGAACAAATAAGCAGCTTATTATTGCTCTTTGTGATTTCCAAAGCGTTAGGCCTTTCCAGACCTTCCTTTTTTCTTCAAGCTCTATTTCCATCCCGGTGCTCAAAAATCACCAGCACAGAATCTCACAAATGACCTTAATAACGGCTGCAGGCACCAGCCTCAGGGAAACCGGGATTGCAGGAGACACGACCTCGCTGCTTTTGCAGGTTTTCATTCTGTAATCTCCACATCTCTGAAAAAGCTCAAAGCCAGATCTGGAGCACAGAGTTCACCTCCTCTCCGAGCTCAAACAACTCTTGTTTTGTGTAGGAGAGATATGCACACGGGCTTGGAAAACAACTCGGATGACAACTCGGCAAAGCAAAAGTTCCTTAGCTTACAAATAAAAAGTCAGAATGAAAAGATGAGCCTTCGGATCCTCAGAGCCCTGCTCTGAAGATGGAGCAAACGTCAGCCACAATGTAAGATGCAGACAATGCAGAGCTGCCTGATGGAGTTCTGGAGACTTCCAAGTCAAGAGAAAGCAAGAGCTGGCAGATTGCCTGTCTCACGTCACTTGGGGGATGACACTTTAGCAGAACTCAAACACAGTTATTTAAAGTTCATTATCTCATTTGTACACAAGAATGACATAGTCACATGCCTCTGAAAATGCAGCTCCACGGAAGTTTTTGCTTACCAGGAGCAATTGAAGACACTGTGTCAACTGTGGTAACATTAAAAATAACCAAGAATAAAATCTTATTTGCTGCATAGCACTTGAAAAAAGTGAAAGAAAAGCTTTCAAATAAAAGAATTATGGTTTAGCACACAACCTTTGCCATGGATTGCTCCAGTGCTATTTCCACCGTATTAATAACACGCAGGGCTGATAAGTAAGAGTGGAGCCAGCACTGGAAAGACATGGACCTCTTGAGGAGGTCACAAAAATCAGCTGGGGGCTGGAACCCCTCTGCTGGGAGCCAGGCTGGGAGAGCTGGGGGGGTTCAGCCTGCAGAGGAGAAGGCTCCAGCTGGGGAGACCTTCTGGGGGCCTTTCAGGCCTTCAAGGGGCTGTCAGAAAGATGGGGAGGGGCTTTTGAGCAGGGCCTGTGGGGCCNGCCCCGAGAGGTCGTGGCGGCCCCTTCCCGGTCCCCACTGCAGGGGAGGTGGCCGGGGCTCTGAGCACCCTGCTCTGGCTGCAGATGGCCCTGCTCCCTGCAGGGGGATGAGCTGGATGACCCTGAAAGGTCCCTTCCCACCCAAACCAGACTGTGATGGGTACAACCACCCTGTAAGAAGCCAGTTTGAATAAGATACTTCAGGGGCTTTTTCCTCCAACAAGGTCCAGTTCTTTGAGAATAAGGAAGGTATTCTGTGGTAGGGGTTTTTTTTTGTGAAGGATCTTCATTTTTAACCTTTTAAATAATGCACCGTTTTAGAATCATTAAACTAATTTACCTTCACCCTTTCAAACTAGTTTTCATTGCCAAGAACACGACTTCATTAATGTCATCTTCAAAAAGGCAGGACAAAACACTGAGACAGTATCTGATATGCCCTCTCTTTAAAATATTCATTACCACCAATTATACACGCTGATAATTCATGCAACACGCTCTCCTTCCTAATCCATAACAACAAGGGGTCTCCTTCTATCCTGCTAACCTGCATAAATGAATATGTATCTTGTTACTATCATTTTCATAACTAACTGAAAAAATAAATCCAAATTAATCAACAATAGGTAGGCTCAGGAAGAAGGCAGAGGGGGAAAAGAGACAAATCTATTCAGGCTGAAGGTTACAAGCAGCCTGAGATCTAGGAAATGATGCCAGCAGTAATGATTTGAAATTAACTTCCTATTAGAAAATACTTTATAAAGAAGAAGAAGGGTAACAGCAATATGGTGAAACATTGCAAGCAAGTCACACAGCTTACCAAACTGTTCTGTACAGTTTAGTTTCAAGCCTACTGTGAAAAAAAAGACTCACAAGGGCTTCTTGAAGACAGCAAAAACTTGTGGGTAACACAAAACTCTCCACGTACCAGTGGCTTTTGAAGGAACCACCAACTCCAGGCAACAAAAGTGGCCATGGATGGCAGGGAAAGCAGAATATACAGTATACAGCAGTATACATCTGCATGCTTGACGTGCAATTTTAAGACTATGTGGTGATATTCATTCACTTCCACTGGCTTGTCATCAGTGCTGGTATAAAAGTAACCTTGTTTAGATTATTTCTCCGCAGTAATTACTGTGACAGATGAAATCTCATTGCAAATGGGAGAAGTTAGTAAAGAAAACCATATTCTCAACATTAAAGCCTCAGTCTTGTCGATATTAAGCCTGAAACAGTAGCAGTTAATACCAAAATAATCCCTCCAGCCACAGTGTCAATCTTTGTCTCCTTCGAAAAGTCATCTTGTTGGACAACACCACCAGAAAGTCAGTAGCAGAAATGAACAGAAGACTCCTCCTGTCTCTTACCCTTTCTTCCAGTCGAGCCAGCTGCTCTTTGTAGTAGGCATCGTGCTTCTTCAGTTCTCTGTCTTTCTCTTCCAGCTGCCAGGCCTAAAAAAAGAAATAGAAAGATAAAACTGGATCAAGAAAGAGCCTCACTTGCAAAGGAAAATATCGACTATAAATTGTACCAGTAAGGAACATCCAGTGACTGCAAACTGCAGGCCATTGGGTTTTGTCAACAGCACATTAATAAGGCGATGATTGCTGCATTGAAAATGGAAAGACACTGTCTATTGTCCTGGGTTTTTTTCCTTCCCTCCTCAACAGCTGTGCCATAGTTTGTCCAAATGTATTTGGAACCATCGCGAAGCCAGAGCCAAGCATGCCACGCTCGGATGAATTAGTTTAGTTTTAAATTAACTTGGTGGATCACTTCAGAACTTAGGGAAACTTGCTCACGTGGCCCAGAAAAGTTATATGCAGAGCTTGAACCTTTCCTGTGGGATCGTTTTCATGTCCAGTGACTTAAAATAATACTAAATAATTTTGAACATCTATCTTTTGAATCCTAATATGACTCAAGTAGTCATTTAAGAGATACTACTTCCAGCACTACTGAGCAAGCTGACGTGTTTTGGGTTTTTTATCTGCAATATGTACCAATATCTGGTATTAAGGGGGCTCATTAAGAATGATAAATTACATTAAAAGAGCAAACAAGCACGCAGAAGACATCCAGAGCTGTAAGTCCTCCCAAGGAAATATAAGACAAGTGATTTTTAACAAGCTATGGAGGATTTTACGCCTAAATTATCAAGGCAAATTCATTCCAGGCTCATAATGTTTTACTAATAAAATACCTTTCGTGACTCATAATTAACTACCAGTGGTCATTACCACAATTGCCTATTCAACTTTAGTCATTTACCTCTAAAATATTATTTTCACCCAGGAACTGGTAATATAACTGCAAAAAAAATCCCTGTGCTTGCAGCACCGTGTGAACTGTTGTACTCTCACTGCTAAAGATGGTATCTCCAGCTCATGGAAGTGTGACAGAAAACTTACCCCATGTACTGGGATACACTTGAACAGATCCAGGACTTTTATTTCTCTGTCAAGATTAGGTTGTTTTGGAGTGTTTATTTTAGCAAATGGCCAAAGAATAACATAAAACCTTTGGAGTTTTGGTTGTTCCTCACTTATCTACTCACCTTTTTTTCTATATCCTGAAGCATGTAAGAAAAAAAATCAGTAAGTCCAAATAAAGTTGTTATTATATATGATATAATATCATAGAATTAATATAAAATATATTATAAAAATCATTGTATAATGGTGAATACAAAGAATGCAAAGACTGAAGGCAATTCAGGCATACATCTCTGTCATCCAAAAAATGCAGAAAACTACTTAGAAGTTGTAGTTGGTGTTTTGGTTGGTTTCCCTAATGCAACTTCACCCACAAAAGCCCTGCTCATCCAAAAAGCACACAGCTAAATTTTAATTCTACTTGGATGGACCAAATCTTACCCTCTGCCAACCACCTCAGCACATGGAGGACGTGCTACAGCCCCGTCCAGGACCATTTAATTCAGCCTAAATACATTAATTATGTGTTTCTCCAAAGCTGATTACATAAAATATTCTACAGCCCAACTACCAGGCTTTGTATTGATCTCGGTTTTGTTTTTTTGAGATAATCCCCCTCTAATCTCCCAAACCTGGTGGTTATAGAAACAGCTGAATAGTCTTTGTGGGTTGTGCTCCAAATCCATCCTCACCCAAATACTGAATGCAATACTTCAATGTAGTGTCATAGTCACCCATACACCAATATTTTGTGTCTAACCACCTCAGGATCCCCGAAATAGCTGCATGCTCAAGAATATTCCTTTTGTGCAAGAGGAGGTAAATAGGCCAGGGACAAAGGAAAGGTAAAATTAATGTTCCCTAATGCTCATGAGAACTCAGTTACATTTCAGATCTCACCACTCAATAGCGTTTCAAACGATTGTATCGACGACCTGAAACCAAGCAGCAAAACTGACTTTGGAAAGCCAATAAGATCTAATAAAATCCAGGAGAGAGCATCATCATTTAATTCACTCGTCCCATCACTGACGATTAGCAAGGGCAGAAATTTGCTGGGTGTAAAACAGCAACAGGTCAAGGGCGCCCTAATGCCGGAGGAGATGAATCCCATCCTCTCCTCCAGGTCCAGTTGAGTTTCAATTCTTCTCATCTGTGTCTCGCTTGCTGATCAAATACCATTAAAAAAGAGAAATGGATTTATTTAATGGTATCTGATCACTACATTTTTATACAATAGAGATGAGCACGGGAATGCAAATAACAGTTGTTCCAGGAATATCCATCTGAGTGCAAGTTTCTGCCCTGGCAAGTTTGTTTTGCCTTTGAAAGTTTAAGTTTTTTGGGCTCCGTGCCCCTCAAGATAATTAATAAACAAAGCAGATGGATTTTACTGCACTAAAGATACAGAGACTGAGAAGCAAATTACAGGATCGGGGCAATAAGTGCTGTGACCATCAAAGCTTTTATATCACTGATAAAGTAGAAATAGTAGATTATAAGAATACTAAATAATACATCTATCCAAAGGGTTGGCTCCCTATATTCCCTATATTCTATTTATGGTCCCAGTGAATATCAATTAGCCATAACAAAATAATTAACAGCAGCCATGTATTCAATTAGCTGAATGCTGCACTTCAGTTGTAAATGAGGTACTGGAACAGGTTCATTGCTTCTTCACAAAATAACTCTAATAAAGGAAGCGTTTGCTGTTTAGAAAACAGCTTCAGAAGGTGACCTTTGAGAGGCAGCTCATCTTCCCAAGACTGCCCAAAATTAAAATCCCAAAATAGACCACCTAGCATTAAACACAGGTTCTTCACAATCACTAGAAAGCTGGATCAAGATTTAAAGGCCAATCTGAGGTTTCATTTTCACAAGTAGCACTGGTATGAGTTTCCATCACTGGAGAAAGGGGAAAAACTCCCGTGCATCCCCTTGTGCATGGCTGCAGGGACACTTGCAGAGCAGTCCAGTGATGAAGCCAAACACTCCTCATACCAGGTACACTAGATACTCATTTTGGTCCTTTGAGAGGTAGTAGAACAAAGCAAGTGAGAAGCCAACTGAAAACATATGTTTCATAATTAGCTTTAAAAATGAAATCCAATAAAGGAATCCAGTTGGGTGGATACCACAAGGTTTGAGGTGTGTACAATCCATAATTGCTATTCTTTGAGGAGTTGCTGGAGGAAAAAAAACCTACAACATTCTCAGGTAGTCTAGGAGAAGTCTGTAAGCAGATTTCAACATGAGCTCTTGAAGCACTCAGCAGTCCCAGGTTTACAGCCCCGTGGTGCAGACACCAAGCTCCAAATTCATTAACTTCCACCAAGTTTACAGCAGAACACCACTGAGATGACTTCAGTTTGCAGTTTCTGGCAGAATGGAATAATCTGCTTCAAAATAAGAGCCCAGTTTTACACTAAATTTATAAATCAGCATCAGAAAGTGCTCTGCCTAGGTCTTGCCAAGTTGCTTTGTGGCCATCTCCTCACTCCATTGAGAACATCAGAGGATGGGGTACGTGGACAACCAAGGGACCAGGTCTCCCAAGCCCCATTCAAGGCTGTTTGGGTGCCCAGGGATGGTGAAGAGCACCCTATCACATCAGGTTTACAAGACTATTGGCATTTACCAAACGAAATGGAACTAGAGCAGTGAGGGTTTTTCTCATGGGAAAGGGCACATGAAATATCTACAGCCCTGGTGGGCCCTGGAAATGTTGAAGAAAAGATTACTGGATTACAAGGCAAAAGAAAGTGGAGGCAGGGGGCTGGCCTTGAGCAGCTCTAGAAGCACATCTATCCCACAGGATGGCTGGCAGGTCGGGGTAGATGGGATGCACCAGTACTGCAAGAGAACAGATTTCAGAATCACAGGATGGCAGGGGTTGGAAGGGACCTCTGGAGATCATTGAGTCCAACCCTCCCTGCCAGAGCAGGGTCACCCAGGGCAGCCCACACAGGAACAGAGCCAGGGGGGGCTGGAAAGTCTCCAGAGCAGGAGGATCCACAGCCTCTCTGGGCCACTGGTTCCAGGCTCTGTCACTCTCACAAGAGTCTGGCCCCTTCTCCTTGCCCCCCACCCTGCAGAGATTTGGAACCATTGCTCAGCTCCCCTCTCAGGCTGCTCCCACAAGGGCCCATTGCTGTCCCATGGAGAACTGTGTCCACCAGGACACCAAGGTCCCTCTCCACGGAGCTGTGTTCAAGCAGGTCTGCTCCTAACCTGTACTGGTGCATGGTGGTGTTCCTCCCCAGGTGGTGAAATATCTTTCACCATTCTGCTGCTGGACATTTTCCATTTGTTTTGCAACTGGAAGTTTGATGGCTGAGCCCATCTGTAGGTTAAAGCAGGGTGGGAATTCACAAGCTCACTAACACTAACATCACTCAGGTACAGACTCCAACTGTCACACTGAAGAGCAATTACTCAGCAGCTGACATCTCCATTCACTGCATATACTGCCCCGATAAAAAAGCTTCTCAACCTCCACATATAATTTATGTTGGACTGCAAGAGTCCTAAATTTTAACCTTCTATTTCAACATACAGATACACACATCATTCTGAAGGAGCAACTTAGGGCTATTCTTACGAACATATGCTTCTCCCTTCCCCCTCCAAGTAATTTCTTTTTGAAGCCATCACTATGCACAAAACCATTCCTAACCACAAAAAATGATCCAGACACATCACTTAAAAGGAAAAAAACTATGTTAATTTCCACTTGTAAAGGTAGAGAATAGTTATGAATTAGAAACAGCAGCAACAATGCATCATAAAACATATTCTTTGACAACTGTAATTAAAACAAGCTTCTGTAATTACCAGTAAATGTGCTACAGTACATTTTCGAAGAATAATGAAGTCCTAAAAGAATGAGCAGTGCAGATAAAAGAGGTTCACGTTGAAAAAAAGCTAATGGAGAAAATGAAAAAATTGAATTTACCAGCAAGTTAGGATCTAGTCTATGCAGAACATGTGACATTAAATTTACTTCATTTACTAAATCCAGTTAGAGACCAAAGGAGAAAAAAGCAAATGCGCACCGTGTCAAACAAAAGGGTTACGGATTCCAGTTTCTAATGGAAGCCAGAGGGGCTTGAGAGCAAGTCCTTTATGAGGGGCAGCTGAGGGAGCTGGGCTTGTTGAGCCTGGAGAAAAGGAGGCTGAGGGGAGAGTTTTTCACTCTCTACAACTACCCGGAAGGAGGTTGTAGAGAGGGGGGTGTTGGTCTCTTTTCCCAACTCACAACTGACAGGATGAGAGGAAATGGCCTCAAGTTGCCCCAGGGGAGGTTTAGGTTGGACATCAGGAAAAACTTCTCTACTGAAAGGGTTATCAAAGACTGGAACAGGCTGCCCAGGGAAGTGGTTGAATCCCCACCCCTGGATGTACTGAAATGCCAGCTAAATTATGGTGCTCAAGGAGATGGTGTGGTCACCGCCCAGGCAGACGCAGATACTGGTTGGGCTTGATTGCCTCAAAGGTCTTTTCTGTGATTTTGAATATGCAGCTGAAATCCAGAGGAACAGTGCTCTCCATCAAAACAGGAGCTTGTTGATGTTCTTGTCCCACCAAGAAGAGTTTCTATTACCATGTTAGAAGTAAAAAGTTGAACAAGGAAAATGTGAGACACCTGCTGAAGGAGGTGGATGGTTTAGGGAGAGTAAACACATCAAGCTGAGGTAGTCAGAGGGACCTCAGGAGGTCATGTGGCTCTTGACTGAAACGGGGTCAACTAAGAGGCCAGATCTGGTACCTCAAAACCGTATCCAGTGAGGTTCTGAAAACCTCCAAGTGTGGAGCCAACCTCCACTGTACCTTCCTCCTTCTCCCAGCCTCTGTCTAGGGACAAGATTCAAGGAGAAGCAATAACAGCAGTACAATCAGCAATTACTTGAGAGGACTCCGGGTTCCTTCCGGCCTGATGTATTTTAGATCCTATCCCCAAAGCAAAGGGCAGAAAGATCACACCATTGTACCAAGCTGCCACAAAACGAGCAACACGAGTACTGAAGAAAAGCCGCACTCGACACCAAACTCCGCTCCTCTCTGGGTGAACCATCTGGCTTGTTCAGCTGGAAATCAACAGATTCCAATGATTTGATTTTCTGGGAAATAAAAACTAAGATACATCCATGACTATTATACTCATTAGCAACAGGACAAAAAGCCTCACATTTGCATCCAACCATAGTTCAAAGGCAAATGAGGGACGCTAAATAAATTCCAGATATGTGTGGCAACAGGAATAAAAGGAAGGCACAGCTTATTCCTGAAACCATATAGGTGCTTTTCATTTAACTACTGTGGTCCAGAAAGATCAAATATTTTGAAGACTATCTGTACTGCTGCCAGGGATTTGTAGCAATTCAAACAATGTCTATAACCATTGCTGACAGCTTCTGATGTTTCCGGTGTATGTCAAATACGTGTTGTTTCCCACTAAGCTTAAAGAAGCATAGACTCCTCCCTGTGAGCTAAAGTTGATTTCTCTGTATAAAAATGGAGCAAGGGAACTATTACCCTGTAAAATTCAGGAAGAACAACTGGCAGTAAACAGCTTTAGGGCTACGTTGTACTTCCATCTTTGTCACCATACCGCTGTTGGAGTAAGTTCTTGATCTTTGTGTCATTTTTTTTACTGAGCTCATGGTAATTTTATAGAAGTGCTTTGAAATACCCGGATGAAAGATAAAGAAAAGGTATTAGTAAGCACCAACAGGTGGTGTACTTTAAAACAACCCCTCATGTAAAACAAAGCTAAACACAAGGAACCACCAACCCTTCCAGGTGGTGTTCTCACTCCAGTTCACCACTGAAGTCCAAAACCAAGTCAGTAAGAAGAAACATCCACCTCAGTTGCCCAATATCTAAATATTCTGGCTAGAAAAATCATTTACATCTTCTAAGCTTCCCATCTTGGAGCTGTTATTCTTGCTTTGGGAATCCAGCATCTTTTGTCAACGCTTGGATAATTTATTATTATCTTTTTAAAAGCCTTATTTCTTTTGCCTTGTAAGCTGAAGATTCAGTAGACTGAAGTTAAACAGCAAAGTAATTCTTACAGCTCTGCTAACACAAGCCATGAAAGCTCATTGAAGTCCACTTCAAAGTCAATCTCACCTGAAATTCCACAGAAAACATACTGTGTCTTCTGTAGAGGTCCAGGAGCATCGGGGTCTACACCTTCTCGTGTCATTTTCCATGTGCAAATATCCTCCTTCTTGTACCAAATGATAAAAACTATACACGAATTGATATCATTTCCTTCCAACAGAAGTTACATTATTGGAACTGGCTGCTCAGCCTGTTATTCTGGGAACCAATTTCCACTAAAGGCAAAAGACGATGATGCCCAAGTAGGTAAATCCACTTCTGAATACAAAATAAGAGTACATGTATTTCTTTTCAGCTTTTCAAGTTATTGATTTCTGCTTAAGACACAAAAGTGAATCGCTTGTAAGTACATGGAGTGTTTCTCAATTTGAAAGATACAATATAAGCAGTACCTTCATTTCAGGATGCTGCCACTAAAAAAATGTTTTCGAGACAATGGATTATGTGCAATTTAATTTTTTTTTCTTTAAATTACATCTTTTTAAATCGAACTCTTTAGCAATAAACTAAGCATCAAAATTCATTGACTCTCTCTTAAATAATGCAGCCTTGCTGCTCCATGTTATACACAACAGAGAGATTTTCCTAATAAAAGAAAAGCAAGATAGAAAGTTAAAAGATAATCGCATAAAGAAAAAAGAACTGGAAATGGTAAATAATTTAAGACAGAAGCTGTAACTTGGAAAAGAAAGTGATCTTTTAAACGAGGCACACGAATTAGCAGGGAAATATTTAGCTATTGAAACTCAGCATTGCCAAGGGGGCATCATTTTGGTCGGTTATGGGAACACTACAGCTTTCAGAAGAGACTTTCTGCCATCAAGTTCCGTGACAAACTGACAAAGATACATCAGAAAGAAAATGATGAAGAAAATGTTTCATTTTGTACAGAAAATATTTCCAGCTCATTGGTATGTCATCTATCTCAAGGCCATACAAAAGTTAGCTCCTTAAGTCATTGCTTTTTAGCTCTTCTGTTGCATTTTTTGCAGCGCTTCTAACTCAGTTCAAGCAAATAATAGGATGGCTACAGCTCCCTTCAATATTCAGCAAAATCAGAAAGCAAAGCCTTTGGAAAGTGGGGAGAAGTGCAGGAAGTGTCTGTGGGGACACAGTGAAACTTAAGGCTCTTTGTATTTTAATTAGCAAATGATGATGCCGGTCTTTCAGAATTTTCTTTCAACTTTTAGCAACTTATTTTGAAATCAACCCCCAAGAGAATTCCTGCCTTGAGTAGAGTACCTCTGAAAGGAGCCAGGATTGATTTCTGTATTGATTATTGGTGAGCTTCTTCCTTTTGTATAATCCTATCACACGTGTCATTGAATTCCTGTGTCCCAACTTCCATTCATTGTACTTCTCGTTCTCATTTGATTGCAGTCTCTAGGGCAGAGCCTGGAACTCACTACCACATCTGTGCAATTTTTAACTTCATTATACTTCATCTGCTGGCGTTTGTATTATCCTAACAGAATAAATAATATTCTAAAGCACAGAAAAAAAAAGTATTTTTAAAAACTAAAAGCGATGGAAAAAGCAGACTTAAGACAAGACCACCGTGGAGGCAAACATTTGATTTTTGTAAGGACCAGAGTGGAAAAACAAATGGAAATAATTTAAATTATTTTTTTTTAAAAAAGCCCAGCCCAGTTCAGATGGTGTGTATCTGAGTGTGCTTGTAACTGGGGGCTGAGCAACCAAGAAAAGCCCCAAATTATAAATGTCAATTACTAACTGGAAGCAGAAAGTATATTTGAGAGAGGGGCTGATGCTGCTATTTCTATTCCTTATTCCTTATTCTGACTTCTTGTCATGTAATTCATTGACAGAACATTTAGAGTGACTGGCTGTTCCAATCCTATGGTTCTACATTTTACTACAATGTTTTCCTCCCAATAGGAACAGAATAAAGCAGTTGACTAATGGGCTATTCAAGAATAATTCAACAATATCTTACACAAAGAAAAATGAAAAGCAAATCATCGTACAATCCAATCACTCAAAGATTTAATAAAATCTACTGCACAGAAATGGCCAAAAATACCAAACCAGAGAAGGTTCTGTGGTCAGTGTTCCATGTTTCAGTTTACAATTTAGATTATTTCAATCACCTAGAAAAAGGGAGACGTTGAAATAATCACAACTGGAGATTGTCTTAATTCATGATGCCCGTGTAGAACATCACAAGATGCTATTGAAGGTAAGAGGGCCCAGCAGCCTGAAGACAGGGAAGGTCCAGTGAGGAGGATACAGCCTGGAAGCAGAAGCCTGACCCAGCCACGTGAAGTGTTTCTTATTCTGATTGCAAACACCCCAAGAAGGACTTTATATTCTTGCAGGAGAGCCAATAAAGCCTGTCCTGTGCCTACCAGCAGCCAAATAAAACAGGAAGAGATTTAAGAAGAAAGAGAAGACAGCACCACACTGAGGTTGCATTATCTGACGTGAACTAAGTCCCAGATCCTCCTGGAGCTCTGGTGACTACAGCCAAAAGCTGTAGATACAAGAAGCTGGAGATACACAGAGATCAGAATCACCAGCAGGACTTTGTGGACATAGATGGGTGGGTGACAGAGGTATACAAAATAATTAAATGTTCAGAGCAGGTGAGTTGGACTCTCTTATTTACTCCTTCTCATAATACAAGACCGAGGAAGATACTCAGTGAACAGTGAAATTGAAAAGCAACAAATTTGAAACCAATTAAATGCATAATTAACCTGCAGAACTCACTGCCACGAGTTACCAGCGAAGCCAATCGCTTAGCAACATCCCCAGCAGTTGAGATGTGTATTAACTCGAGAGCATCCGCACCTGGACGGCGGCTGAGACTCTGGATTCCTCTGAGAATTGTCAACCTCATCATTCTGAAAACAATCCAACATCCTGAAGTCGGTCGCACATGGATTGGAAGAGATTAGGAGGAAACTCCCTGGCCTTTTTGTACCACCTGTACCTCACCAAGTGCCTTCGGAGAACTACTTGGTTCTGACAAAAGCCATTATTTGAGGTAAAATTTGCAGCTACTTTGTCATCTGCTGTGATTCTTTATTTACATAACCAAGAAAGGAAAAAAAAACCAAACCCTAAATAAGCCTTCCCATTTTCCTTTTTCTTTCACGATCAGGATGACAAATTATACAGGGATTAGACAGATCCACAGAGAGAGCTTCAAGAAGTCTTCATGCAGAAGTGCTGCTCATTTGGGTGTTGGATAAGAGCTAAACAGAGTAAGGAAGTGATGGTAAAGGAAACCCAAGGTACAAATCTAAACAAAATATCTCATCAGCAAGGAAAAAAAAATAGCTAACAAGTCAATTTACATACTGCTGAGACAGAAACCAAAATGCCAAACTGGTTCCAATGACTTGTACAGAACAAAAGGCTGCAGAGCTTCTCTCCTCAGCAAATTTCCTCCCATTAGCCTTTTTCTTAAGGCAGAGAAATCCATGCAGCAAAAAAAGCACAATTTTCCAGACTGAAGAAGGGGAAAAAAATGCTGAGAAGGCCACTGAAGACAAGGACGGTGAATCCATGCTCTGAGTTTACAAAAGCAAACCAATAGTGATGGCTCTGCAAGCCTACCTCCTCCCATTTCTGTTTCTCCCTCTTCTACAACAAAGGCAAGTGCGGGGTCCTGCACCTTGGGGAGGAGCAGCCCCTGCACCAGTAGAGGGGAGGGGGGACTGCTGGGAAGCAGCTCTGGGGAGATCGACCTGGGAGTCCTTGGGGACAACAAGTTCACCAAGAGCCAGCAATGGGCCAATGTGACCAAGACAGCCAATGCCCTTCCAGGGTGCATTCAGAAGAGTGTGGAACCAGGTCAAGGGAGGTTCTCATACCCCCTACTCTGCCCTGCTGAGGCCACCTAGGGAGTAGTGGGTCAAGTTCTGAGCTCCCCAGTTCAAGAGACACAAGGAACAAAGAGAGTCCAGCAGAGGCTGCGAAGCTGCTGAGGGGCTGGAGCATCTCTG
>VWZY01002144.1:28932-47955 GCA_013399075.1 Chloroceryle aenea | reverse complement strand
AACCCAAACCATTCTATGATTCTATGACATGGTTTAGTGGTGAACTTGGCACTGCTGAGTAAGCAGCTGGGAGTCGATGACCTTCGAATTCTTCTGGTTAGAAGAAACCTCTATGATTTAAAACATTCTTTTCATGGTATCTTGAGGGCAGAACAGGAATCCTCTCTGGTAGCAGGGAAGGTGTATGGCAAAAGGATTAATATGCTTACTTTTTGCCCATGCGTGACAAGGAATGATGATATTCATTTGAAAAGCTAGCACGGCAATTTTGTGAGCCATTCAATAAAAAGGGAGTAGCAAGAACAAATTGGTTAATGAATGAGGGAGGAGAGAGGAGAGTATTATGCAGTGAATCTATAAAAATGAACTCAATTTGAATTCAACCAAAAGAACAAATTGATGGAGCAGCAGCCTTTGTAAAGCACTAGATCTTCATCTGGATGCTGAGATAACACAGTGATTAATTTTGCTTCTGACAAATATCTTGGGTTTTGCTATATAAGAATTAAAAAAAAAGAAAAACCAGCAGGCTTTTCAGTGCTGATTGACTATCAAACCACGTTCCTCTCAGCATTCAAAAAGAAATCTTAAAGAGAATAAATGCTCACCGTCGGTACCTTACTTACCTTCAGAGTTGTGTATTTGCACTGTGGTTTTGCTAGCTGTCAAACTTGGGCACAGAGAACCAATGCTAACTAACCACTGCATTTAAAAATTAAATCTGTATTGTCTGTATGTGCACCTCTCTAGCATGTTGCCAAGGGAAAAACTGAAGGAAGGAGAAAAATGATTCATATTGCAAATATTTTAGCCATCAGAATGGACGCTGTACAGGGACAGAAGAGACACAGGTAAGTGAGTTCTTCTTGTTCCCAGGCACTTCATGGCTCTTTCAGAGATGAAATAAAAAACATTTGCTTAACAGTTCACATGACAGAGACTGTTGTGGGAATATAACCTGCAGCAGGAAGAGTACAATCACCCACAGGCTATTTTAAATAATTTTTTACTGTTTAACTATAGCAAGAGAGGAAAAAAAAAAAGAAAAAGCAAAGAAAAAGAAATCACTCTTATTAATAAGTAATTTTAGACATGCAAATGGGTCTTTACCATTTCTTCAAGGCTCATCTATTTGCCCAGATAAGGAAACCATTCACAATTTGCAGTTAGCTGGGAGGAAGTCCCATTTCTTGCATTGCTGGAAAAAAAATATTATCGATCTCTGTTTGCATAGCAACAGCTGCTTTTTCATCCAGTAGAGTTTAGCAGCATCTAGTTAACATCCCAGAGAAAACAGAAAGGCAGGTTCCTACCCAAAACACCTTTCTGCTGTGGCAGAAGGGACAGAAAGAGAGTGGAAAGGTGGCAGTGAGAGGAAAAATCCCATGTGCCAGGAGAGACGTAAGTACTCTCCGTGATATTGTGGTTATTCAACTGAGAGTGAGGATGGACAGTGCAATGAGATTCAGTATTTCCCAAGTCTGCATGACTACTTCATTGTATCCTGCTTCCTTCTCTAAAAAGCAGCCAAACCCCTCTCACCCAAACCTGAAAATAATCATAAAATAGAACACATCCTCAAGAGTCAAAAATATCTTGGCTTTTACCTTGGTTTCTACACCAGGAACAACAAAAGCAGATTACTTTTGCCTGTATCACAAGAGTTCTGGTGCAAGAAGTCTACTTGCTGCAGAAATCTGCTCTTTCCTAAACCATAAAAACAGAAGCTCGTGGCAAGAAAAAAAGAACCCTCTCCAAAAACCTGAAGAAAATCTTAGGAGTAAACCTCAAAAAGTCTCTAGTTTCCAAGGGATTTCAAGAGAAACTTGTAATTTATTAATTGCAACACCGAGGAGCAAGAGATGTTGTGCTGTGTGGTTACCAAACCTTAAGTCTAACTTTTGACTGGGAGCCTTTAATATTTTTCCTGTCATCAATTGTGAATTACAGTCACCAATCAAACTGCACTTTTCAGGAGCAGCTTGGCCCTCCCTACCATAAGCAATCACGTTTTGCCTCGGGCGATGTAGTTCACCTTAAATTATTTCAGAATCATCTGAAAAAGATTCATTTTTTCTATTAAAATGATGAATGAGCTAAATGAGGTATGTAATAAATACTGCAGGTTTGTAAACAGACTTTTCTCTTGAGAGCTAATGCCTTAACTCATTTAGTAATTCTTCCCCCTGGTATTTTCTAGTGAAGTCATCCTTAAAATATGGTTAGCCCAGGACTGCTTGGAGAGAGCAGGAAGGGTCAGAATATAATCTGGTTATGGAAAATAGGGGACCTCCTCTCCACAAAGCTAATGAATTGAGGACAGAGAAAATAAATGCGACGCTGAAGCAAAGGTCACTGCCTAGCCCATGGACGAGGGGGACTTGGCCCAGTGGCCCAAGGATGATGAGGAAAACATCTAAAGAGTTGAGACAGAGAAGAGTGCAGGGCTCTCTTTTAGCAATAGGTATTCAATTATGACAATAGGTCAAATTCCCTCCAACATAACTCACCACGCTTCAGCTCTAATACATCAAGAAATGTATTTTGTCTATTGATTTCAGTGCTCAGAAAAGTAAAAGAAGAATTATACGTCTCAAATGTGATTTTGCTAGGAAAAAAAATATCCAATAATCTGATTACCACATTCACCTAAGGTACAGAAAGTGCTCTTCAATTTCAAGATACTTCTACCAAATTGATTTCTTTATTTTTTTTTGAACACGAGTTCATTAATAGGCCTCCTCCTGTAGAAAATAATTTACCAAACAAAAAAATACCTCAGCAACACCAGATTTCATTTTCTAACAGGTACTTCAATGAATGCCTGGAACAATACATGGGGAAATAACATGTAATTGCATTAGTATGGATACAGATTTCTAATGATAGCAATAATCAAATTTTAATGTTATGGTTACAGCACATGAACAGAACAATATTTCTGTGCCTCTTCAAAAGGAAATGAGACTTTAATGTCATGGGCAGCTCAATAAAACCATTTTCTAACATACAGGGTCCTAATGACAGCTCGTTTCAGTGCAGACAGTGAAGCAAATATGTTACCAGTAAACTCCAGGTCATTATAAGAAGATGGAAATACAACAGGTCCTCTGCACTTTGGTAACTATTGATTTTTTTTACTCCATATTCTCTACGTCTCACCCTGACTCACATAATGACTCAAGTGATGGAATGTCAATAAGCTATTTATGGCAAAGCTTCTTTTTTAAGCCATTTAAAGCCACTCAACAAGACTATGCCCAACTCAACCATCCACAATCTTTAGATGTGCAGCAATATCTCCAATAATACACACTGCAAAGGAGGAGAGGTCTGCTGCCTAGGTGAGGAAAACACGATGCAAGGATTCTTAGAAGCATGGAGCCTTCAACTGCACCTGCCTTTGTTACACCAGCACCAAAATTCCTTGTGGCTAGACTGAAATAAAAGAGTTTATTTCTTATGAAGTCCTCCTACAAGAAGGATAGGCAGAAAAAACCCATCATATAGATGGTAAGAGTGTGGAAGAAAGAAAGACTTTTTAGCAGCTGCACCTCTAAAGGCAGCTCTCAAGTACAACTTCAAACACACCAGGCCCTTTGCCCTTTGGTACTCTGAGCTAATTTGCAAATATCAAGTCACAAAATCGACCACAAGTAAAGCTAAAGGCACAAACCCAACTCTCTTTGGTGGCAAGACCAGTTCAGAAAGTTTTCATTTTCTTCCCCCAACAACTTGCCCTCCATACAGAGTTTGCAGTCTTCTGAGCTGAGCTATTTTTGTAGTCGGGCTGTAAAAGCAGATGGGGACAAATCTGCATTGGGAAAAGGCCTCCAGGATGGTGTCTCAATGGATTTGCTTCAGTCTACACCAACAATCCAGACAAGGAGAACTGCAGTGTTAGGCTGGAAAGGGGTAGAAGAAGAGGTAAAGAAATTCTTCATCAGCAAAGCATCTCTTCCACCTAACACCAACGTGCATCTGACCCTTCAAAATACACTTCACATCTCTTGCCTGAGAAGGAGGGGGGAAAAGGAAAATAATAAAAAAAAGGGAGTCTGAACTCCCAAATCTGCTCATTTCAGCATCAAATATGCAGTGGAGACAGAAGAATCACCCAGCCCGAGATGGGTGAGAAGCTAAAGGAGAAAGCAAGACCTCAGCAGCTCCCCAGCACCCTGGGTCTCGCTGGAATTGCTCGTTAAAGCCCAGACCCAAGCACTGTGGGATAAGGCAAGTTTGGCTGCATCTGAAATACTCCTCGAAGCCAATGCTGCCTGAAGGAATCACTGAAACCAGCAACTGGCTTCCTTTCTGCTGAATTAAGCATCAACAGTCGAACAAATCCTCACGCTGACTCCACGAGGGATTTCTAGGGCTTTGGTCAGGGTTAGGAAATTCCACTCTAAATTGGAATTTCTAACTTGGTTGCTCCAAACACCAGAATTACTGGTTTGTAAATCTCTCAATCTCCCCCCAGCTTATTATTATTTTTTTTGCTAAGAAGCTGACATCCCATCAGCCACGTTCCGGTCCGGAGGGAGCCTGCCCTAACAGCTTACGCAGCACATAAGTAGTTCACCTATCATTAGCTCATCAATCACCTCCAAGTTTCTTTCAGAGCTCTTATTAATACAACTCAGGCTTGAAGAGCTGTTATTGGTAAAACTGTTCATTTCCTATCATGTTTTCTACGGAAGCTTCAGATCTAAGACTTTGTTTGAGGAGACTTCTACATGGAAAATTTTTGACGTGGGAAATTCCAAAAGTTCCTCCACTCTGGATATGTGAAAAAATTAATTCAGGGTGTTTTGCTGCTCTGGCTTCAATTCTTCTGTGTGCTGTTCATCCTTCCTGATCTGCTCCTGGGTCTGCAGTCTTTGGCAGGATCCTCATTGCAGGGCGAGCAGGTGGGGGTGTGCATGCACACCACTGAACCTTCTACACCTTTTGCTAATTGTCCTCTGAAATCTGTGTCATGTTCTTCACTCTGAGGGTGGGGAGACCCTGGCACAGGTTGCCCAGAGAAGCTGTGGATGCTCCATCCCTGGAAGCCTTCAAGCCCAGGCTGGATGGGGCTTTGAGCACCCTGCTCTAGTGGGAGATGTCCGTGCCCATGGCAGGGGAGTTGGAACGAGGTGATCTTCAAGGTCCCTTCCAAACCAAACCATTCTGTGGTTCTGTATTTCATGGGTTTGGGGCAGGTGTTTGGGGTTCTTTTACCATTCAGGCTGACAAGCATCACAACCCTCACTCCCTTCACTGAAAAAATTATGTCAGGTTGTTCTCATTTACCTTGCTTTGCTGGCCAAGGTGACAACTTGGGTTTCTTTTTCTTTGAGAAGTGACATACTTTTGCTTAAAGGGACAAACAACAGCTTTCAATCCAGCTTGTCACCTGCAAAGCTTTTACTCATTTAGCTGTTTGGTTTAGTTTCATTTTAGCCATTTTTTCCACTCGTATGAAGAGTTACTGCTCATGTCTACAGTGTTAACACATTTAACTTCCTTCTGAATCTATGAGCAGCAGGTGGTGTTAAAATTGTTTAAGGATTGGAAATATTCCTTCAATCCACCAATTTGCTCTCTATTTCTTAAAAGGGAATGCAGTCTTTAGCAAGAAAAGAAAATCCTTTCTAACCACTTCTTTTCCTATGTACTTTCTAAACAATTTAGCAGCAGCAAAGGAAAGACTCATCTTTTTTTCCTCCAAAAAGTATCTGACAGATGAAATCCAGGCTACAAAGAAGTTCACTAGAACATGGAATTGCTCATTCTACCCGACGAATGGCACACCTAGAAAGGTCCCACCATGCTATGGAATTTGTAAATAAAACTTGGATACATCAAACAAAATAAAAGGTAACATAAAAGAAAACCTGACCAGTTACAGGCAAATAAGAGAGGCCACTTACAGAAGGAGTTGCAAGGAAGGTGAGAATTCCTCGGTGCTTTATTCCTAGACCTATTTTAAAGAAATCAACACACAAAGCCTATGTGGTGAACAAACTATAAGGGAAATGACAAACTTGCAGAAGTAACAGCAAATGCACATGGGGATTTTCACTGAAGAACCTCAAGATATTTTAAACTAATTTCACAGATGGGAACAGTAAGTTGATCAAAACTGAGCTGATGAAGCCAGGATACATTAAGTCGCTAGCAGAGCTTGGATAACTTGCTTCTCTTCTGATGTGCACAGTCTAAGGTCTGAGATGCCTGCTCTTCCACAACAGCAGGTTTTTGGTAGCCAGCTCTAAAACACCACAGAGTGAAGGCAGCAAGTCATTCTGCCTTCTCCGTGAGGGGACATGCTGGAGGATTTTAAGGTGATTCATTATCCTACTGGATTTCATTTCCCAATGGAAAGGGACCTTGGTGTCCTGGTGGACACAAGTTCTCCATGGAAAGGCAATGGGCCCTTGGAGCCAGGAAAGCCAGTGGGCNTCCTGCTCTGGAAACTTTCCAGCCCCACCTGGCTCTGTTCCTGGGTGGCCTTCCCTGGGTGATCCTGTGTTGGCAAGGGGGTTGACTCCGTCTCCAGAGGCCCCTTCCAACCCCTACCATTCTATGATTCAGTAGCACCATCTGCACGTTCTTCCAACTCAGCAGGCAGGGGCACCACACACCACTCCACTCCCCGGGCTGAGCAAGTCCAAAATTAGTTAAGAGCCGGTCCCGATCGCTTTGTGCATGCTCTGCTACCTGAGATATTCTAGAGCAGGGAAAAACTGAACAATAAAATTGACATCATGACTAAACAAAGCCGTTTGAGATCCATAATAAGAAATCTCTTGAGCATTTGGCTGATGAGAACACCACCGTGTGCTCCTCAAAAGCACAGTGCTAACTGCAGCAGCAACTTAAAGATGCAAACCCCCCCGGTAATTATGCAAATAATATTCCCCATTATAAATCTTCAGCTCCTCATTAGGTTGAGGCCACAAACTCCTTATCTCTCCTGCACAATATTAAGAATCCAAAGGTTTAAGGCATAAGACTGAGGCTGTACCTTGGTCATAACTCCTCTCCATCGTCCTTTGTTCCCACATTTGAAAAGGACAAAATAGTGAACATTTGATTACCATACTGTAATTATTCTTCAACAATAACATGACTACAGAGCTGAAAAAGCCTTGGGGTGTCCCATCTGCTAAAGACCCTAATACCCAGGTGTGCTTAGGTGAAGTTTTTTCAGCTTTAAATTGTGATTTGGCAAAATAACATAAGCAATAGATTTTTACTTCTACAGCACAGGTAAAGCCCCTGCTTATGGAAGTGATGGGTTTACTGTGTTAGCGACCAATAAGGCTTAGAAAGCTTTGATTTTATTTCAGATACACTGGTCCAAACAAATATTTACATAGTTGCTGACATAGGTGAACTTACTTCTTTTCATAGGAATGCCCACATAAACATTTTCAACTTTTTTCTTGAAAATATCAATTTGTTTCCTATTTCTGTTCAAATAATTTAAGAAGAAAAAAAATAAAGGCCCCAGGAAATGTTTATTGTTACAAAGAAGAGTCAATACAGATTCAATATAGCAAGTAACTGCTAGAAGTAGTTATAAATCTGCCAGACATCTGAAATGGACTGAAATATATAGTGTCAGTTTTCAGAGGAAAACAGCCAGCCATATTTTACACCTTCCTTGTCAGGAAGTTTTTCTACATCAGCTCTAATAAAATATGATTTCTCGCTACAAAATTTTTCACCAAGCTGGTTCCAAGTTTGAGACAATCATCAAAAGTTAAGACTTTTTGTTGTTCTTTTCTTGCATATAAAAGAACTCAAAAATTAGACTTTTTAGAATTCTTATTGTCAACCAGATTTCTAGTCCAGAAATATCATAAGCCTGCTTTAAATGTGAGGAAATAACAGGCTGCCCAGAGAGGCTGTGGAGTCTCCTGCTCTGGAGAGATTCCCAACCCCCCTCGACCCTGCGCTGCTGGGCCCCCTGCTCTGGGTGCCCCTGCTGGGTGGAGCAGGGGGGTGGCCCCAGAGCATGTCCAGAGGGCCCTTCCCACCCCCACCAGTCTGGGATTTCATGATTCTCTAATTAATTTCTAGAAATTTATCTTGTATTGTGTAACTTCTTAACATAGAATAATCAAATTTAGTAACTAGAAACTAGTTCCTAAAGCCAGTAACTAGACCTAGGTTATCATATTATGCTTCCACCTGCTTAAACAAAAAAGCTATTTCATATTCAGATAAGAAGACATTATATTTGCAGCCATCAGAGTCTGAAAGCAGCTTTTCCTACGACCACAATTTTCAACAAAACCAAGAAATAAAATAAAGTGACACACTATTAAATAGTAATAAAGGAAAAAACCCCAAATAACAAGAGATCAGCTTTCCTCTTCTACCAATAGTTTGAAACAAGCCTGAAGGACGTGGCTGCTTGGAAAAAAAACAGAGATTTGCATGAAAGCTTTTGGACTTACAAAACGCTGGGCCTTCTGCCGCTCCTCCTCCGTCGCCGCTCGCTCCCGAAGAATGGCCCGAGTCAGGTGTTCGTTGGAAGAAATCCGTTCTCGCTCCAGAAGTTTGCCAAACTCATCCCGGACGTACATTTGCTCTTGTTTCAACCTACGGGAGGTGGAGGGAAAGCTGAAATTGAAGGCCTAGCTCCCAAATGTGGTTTGAAAGGAGATAGGCAGAGTCACTTTCTCAGCAGCCACTGGGATGTTTTATTATTGCTTTAAGAGATCTAAATATTCCAGATTTCATATTAAAAGATTTCATATTCAATAGCAATTCCTAAAGTTTATTGCACATTAAGTGGCAAGATCCAAATACCCAAAAGCTACCAGTCTAAGTATTACTCTTTATTAAGTAACACAAAACTCCTCCCAGAGCTTTATGGAGATGTATTTTACACAGAGGAATGTGCACGGAGCTCTGTCGGTTGGGTTTGTTATGGTTTTAAGAAACCCTTTTTCCAGGGAATTCTTCTCTCCACCAGCCAATGGGCAACTAATTTCCAACTAAAAGCCCTATTCTTTTCTTCTTTCCTACCTCTGGACTCATCATAAACCCAAATACAGAACCTATTACCTGCAAAACCACCCTAATAAACCTTTCACAGCAATTCCAGAGGATGGGATGGAAATACATTGAACTTCTCACAACATTGCCCTGTCACAAACCCTAAACATCTTTGAAACCTGCCCTACAGTACTTGATACAAGCACACCACATCTAATTTTCATGAAAAGAAAGAGATATAAGCTGTTGAGCTAGGAAAACTTATCTGTTGCATGTGTGTTGTGACACCGAACACGGAGCCAGCATTAGGGAACGCGGAATGGTAATGACAGCATGAAACACTGGTTTTCAAATAGATTTTTTGAGAGTGATGGAGAGGAAGCTTAAGTATTCTCAGTGCATTTACATGTTGTCAAGGGAGCTTCAGCGAACAAATCGTAATGAGTAGGGTCACTTTGTAAAAGGTACTAGCATTAGAGTACATTAGATTCTTCCCTGGGGAAAATATTTAAGTGAGGTGGGGAGGAAAAAAAGACAATTACAAGATGTATTACTTTTGTGCTCAGACACAACCCTCTGAAATGCAGCAACCAACTGGGAATCTTTATAAAAAGTTTATTAAGCAGCATCTTCAATTACTCTAGTGGAAAAAAAAAAAAAATAAAGAAGTAGTCCTATTATGCAGACATGGACCAAATTCCATTAAGTGATTTCCCAAGGTCCCCCAAATTATTCCAGCAGCATTGATATAACAAATCCTTCAGACAATCAATGGTGCAGTCAAAACACACCGGTTGTCTTTTGACTGGAGAAATGTTTTCTCTAAAGAAGAACTAAAAAAAAAAAGTGTCAAAATAGAAGTCTCAGCAGCTTTTTTCCTGGGAGAAAGACAGCAGAGAAAACATTTAACATTTCCTGAGGCTGAAGAAAGCTCCTTCCTCACCCTTGCTGGATTTGGCTTCCTACAAGTGGTTTTCTCTAGGAACAGCTCTTCTTTATGCATATTGTACCAAGCAGAGTAATGAAAAGATATCAAGTGAGATAACACCCGGAAAAGGGCTGCCAGAGGTTTCCACATTACAGCTCTCCAAAACTAGAAACACAGCCAGAAGAAAGCACATGGATGTTTCCATGAAAATCTTAGCAAATTATTCCCATATTTGACAGAAGCTCAGTTAAAACTTCTTGCCCTGGAATTATGAAGCTTGGTGAGATCTCCTCTCAACTTCTCCTGCAGAAAAAGAAAAACACTTCTAATGCTTAAAAATAATGGGCTCCTAATGTCAAGACATGTCTGAAATCAGGACCTGTAAAATCCCTGCCAAAGTTGTATAACCCTACACCCAATCTTCTAAGTTACTGTTTTTCAAGTACTCCATGGGATATAAATCCCAGAAAAAGGATTCTGTGCCATCCTTTGCTTGCAACTGCATCTCACTACCGATCCCACAAGGAACCTCCATCACCACAGAGTAACTGAGAGGGAAAGTCCCTCACTTCCAATGCCCACCTTTGGTAATAATGTATCATAAATTTTGACCAAATTACTGTGTGCCCACCTCCTCCTTCCCCACTCCCCGTGTAAGATGGTGTTACTACACAGTTAAGTGATGTGTTCCTTACCAAGCCAAACTCAATACTGAACACTGGCTTGCTTGGAGACACCACTGCGAACTATGATGTGAAATATTTACATCAAAAAAATGAAAAGTTTTATTGATGTTCTTCAGAACAATTCATCCAAAGTCAACTTTCTTAGTTCCAGACCACCCTTCTTCATCAAGGTGGAATTTCACTATAAAAACTTTAACATTAGTTCCAAGAGTGCTTGCTGGGAAATAATCCCATTACTATCCACCTTCCAGTCTCCTCATCTCTGTCACTCGTGACAAATCTCCACCTCCTCCAGCTGAACCAGAAATTTTGTGAAGTTGCCAAGTGTTTCAGTAGCCATTGCCAAGACTAAGCCTCCTGGGTTCCTGTTGTTTAAAAGCAGGTATGTTATTACAGGAGAGAAAATACAATTATTTATTCTCTGCGTGTAAACACGTATTTTGTCTCTTATTTTTCCAGTCTCTTTATGTCAATAACAAATCTTCTCTTTGGGATTTGTTAAATCTTTGTCACTAATTTTACTTCAACAGTTCCAGAGCTGCCTGAATTGTCTTCCACTCTCCCCAGAAAGATCCTTCTTTGGGTAAGTGAAAAAAATAAATAAAAAACAGACTGAAAACTCCCCCAAACCACCTATTTAGTTATAAACACAGCAGAGTAAAGAAAATTCAAACTTCCACCTGCCTTCTAATAATTCTTATTTGGACTCCGTGGCTTCCTTTGGCTCCAGGACTTTTGGCAGAAAGCTTTCTACGCTGGTCCACGTGTCTGCATAAACATCTCATGGACGTCTGGATCAAGCACAACCCTTTCTGAAGTCAGCTATTCAACCAGCAACATTTGGAGCTCTTTTCTAGGTGTTTTTTCTTCTTCAGCATCAAAACTCTGGTGAGTTTTCATGGCTTTGTCATTTCAATTCTTTGAGTTTGGCTTTGGATTTAAAGCCTTTCCTATCTACTCTAATCCTCATTTGTGAGATCAAGACCACAGCTCATCACAGAACAAACCACAACTTGCAACCTTCCTGAAGTATCCACTGAACTCTTTCATTTAGGAAAACTTTTATTAACAAAAAAAAAAAAGCCAAAATATCCTTCTCCACTGATTGAAATTCAGCAGAGTTTTAACAAAATAAGCAGGATTTTGAAGCAATTTTCATTTATTTGAGTTGCATAATTGGCTGGCTTGGGGGAGCTTAATGAAACAAACACAAGGCGGATGCGTGCTGATCTCAAACATTCCCTTGCATCAACTTACAGCAGTTTTCTTCCCTGACATTACAAATTCATTTTACCAGCATTCAGCGCGTACGGCTGCCGAGTAAAGGCAAACATCAGCTAAATCTACAGTAATAAATTATATTATTATCTAGGCAAAACTAAATAAATAAATAAAATAGATGTACATCTGCAATTTATAAGGAGGGAGGCAGCACAAGTTGTCAGTAGGGTCCACTACTCCAAGAATACCAGAGATAGACCATTGAA
Organism: Chloroceryle aenea; assembly: GCA_013399075.1. NCBI lineage: Eukaryota > Metazoa > Chordata > Aves > Coraciiformes > Cerylidae > Chloroceryle > Chloroceryle aenea. The sequence continues at coordinate 35,857 of VWZY01002144.1, read as the reverse complement.
AATGATGGGTTTAATTACCACAAACATCAAGGCTCCACAGAACAGTTCTGTTTAAGCACAAAACTCAACAGATGAGCAACGTTCTGCATTATACTGATCAATTCTATAGAAAGAGAGGGGTTTCACAGAAAGAAAAGGTGCTGAAACAGCAGAGAAGACTGCTGGCTATACATTTCTCCACACAGTTGATAGTTTCAATAAAGCACTTGTAAATAATTAGGAAATAGTCTTTCAAGAAGTGTACAGCTACTCAGAGTGGCTGATTTCATGAAATAGCACCCAGTGCTATCACTTCTCCACGGGGTCACTGGAAAATACACATCAAGCATTAACCAGACCCACTTTGGGTTAACACTTCGCTCTGCCTGAGGCTCTTCATCATAGAATCAGAGAAAGTTCTAGGCTGGAACAGATCTCTAGAGGTCATCTGGTCCAACCTCCCTGCACAAGCAGGGACATCTCTACCTAGGGCAGGTTGCTCAGAGCCCCATCAAGCCTGACCTTGAGTGACTCCAGGGATGGGGCCTCCACCACCTCTCCGGGCAGCCCATTCCAGTGTCTGTCACCCTCAGATTAAAGAGCTTGTTTCTCATCTCCAATCCAAACCTCTCCTTTCCCAACTTAAACCCCTTGCTCCTTGGCCTGTCATTACAAACCCTTTTGAACAGACCCTGCCCTGCAAGAAGACCCCCTTCAGGTACTGGAGGTCACTGTAAGGTCCCCCCAGAGCCTTCTCTTCTCCAGGCTGAACAGTCCCAACTCCCCCAGCCCCTCTGCGTATGAGAGATGCTCCAGTCCCCTGGCCATCTTGGTGGCCTCCTCTGGACACGCTCCAGTGTGTCCACATCCTTCTTGTGCTGGGAGCTCCAGAACTGGACACAGTACTCCAGGTGAGGTCTCACCAGGGCAGAATAGAGCAGCAGAATCACCTCTTTTGATCTGCTCGATCAAGATCAATACCTTGAAAGACTGGACTTAATTTCCTAACTAGAGAAGAAACCACAATCATTGCATTTTCTTTGTAAACAAACACTGAGTTATGCAGCTCACCTACCTGAGTGAAAATCTTGGATCCAGATCCCCTCTAGAGACAATTCCTAGATTCAATTCCCCTCTCCCTGGAGACAGCAGCCCTTGGAGGCACTCAGAGCAGAAGGCTACAGCATGCACTAAATTCACTGAACACGAGGAGCAAACAGCAATAAACTTTGGATCTTCCTAAAAAAAAAACCCAACCAGAAGTAGGATTGGACATTGCTGCCACCAAGGGGGGGACAAGGACACCCACAACAGTATCCTGGAGGACACTGCAGGAGGCTTTGTAAGTCCTGATGATACACTAACCACCAAAGATTTATGGATCTCAGAACAAGCAGTGGTGTAATAAGAACTCAGATATTTTTAGTGCTTTATTTAGGTTCCACTATAAGGCAATTTTTTTTATTATTATTATTTTATTCCTTAAGTCACTTTAATCAAAATTATGTTTGCAGTCCACTCCACTGAAATCAGATTCTGTCCAAATTGAACATAAAACCCATCACATTATCCTCAGGGAGCAATCTCACGCCAGCAGACACGGGAAAAGAATTCTGAAAGATGCTCTCAAATGTATCTAAGGCAACTTGTTGTCAGATCTAGATTTCCCGAGGGGTGGGCAGAAGGGACAGAGATAAAAAACCCCAGAAGTTACACGTGTGATCAAAACATAGGTCCCAACCATCTCCTGAAGCAGATCTTCAGACCAAAGGGGAAATATCTAATTTTTTTTCCCTACAAAAGCAGTGCATGTGGGATTCCAGGTGACATTTCTTGTTCTACAGCTTTTCAAGTAGCTTTGAACACACTGGATGCAAGATTCAGTACAAGACAAACCCCACGTGACCACACCAACAGGTTCAGAGCACCAGCTAAGGCAGCCTGAAATGCTTAACCCCACATCTCCAGGGTGGGAACATCTTTCTCTGGAGCTATGGAAGAACCCAAATCAATTCAATGATGTCACTCCCCCAAGCAAGCAGTATTGGTTTAGCTCCTGTTTGAATGAAGAGCAACTGAAATACAACGGCAGTGACACTGGACCAGAAAAATGTCACCAACCAACCAGGCAACAAGGGGTGAGAACACCCAATTAGCACACAATAGTCTCATCCACTGGACTTGACCATCTCAAACGTGAACAAAAGAAACAGAACACCAAACCAAACAAATACCAGTCAGCTCGACTGGTTAGTTCATCGTGGACATTTACTGCACTTGACAGCAGAGAAAAAGAAGTTGCCCTCTATTTATATTAAGGGATAAATAACTTAAATACATCTACATTTAAAAAGTTATGTAGGAAGTTGCTCTTTAGGTTCTCAGGGTTTCCTATTTTCTGTGTACAAAGTAATTATTTCTATTCTACTCAGACAAGCAATCCATTCCTGCATCTCTTTAAATAAAACCACCAAAATATACTACAAAAAAGACCCAATAAAACTTGGCTGGCCTCAGAAAAACCTCTCCAACCTCTTCCAAACCGCTTTTAAAATGAGTTCAGGAGAAAATTGTTCATTTTACCACGTGAGCTTATGGCACGGAACTGAAATTTTCCACAGCACAAACCATGTTAGTCACACGAACCAGATGAATAATTTAATCTCTGGAAGAATTCCCTCTATTGTTTACTTCAAAATAGCCATTTCTCTCCTTCTTGACAAACACCTGCGGATGGTAAAGATCATCATTAGGAGAAAAGCTCCTTTTAATTCACAGACAACAGCGACATGCTGAGAAATGTTAATATAAAAAAATACTAATATTAGTTTTGTGCTTTGATGGCCACTACACATTTTATTCTAAATGAATCAAGAAGCCCTAGGAAGTCTGGAAGTGGTAAACAATGCTACACGAAAAGCAAACCCAGGGATAGATCATTTTCAGCCCTTATTTCCAGATATTGGAAATGTATTAGGCTATCAAAGATTGAACGCTCTCTTTTCGTTACTTTTCAGGGAAATTATTACTTGCCAGCTGTTGTATCTTTATTACAGTCTCAAGCTACGCAATCTGATCGATCTGTGGTGATCCGAGATAAAGTCGTTCAAGTCTGAAGCATGAACTGTGTCATTTTTCATTACCTCTAACCAACTAAAAATCAAAATATTTCCAGTTTCACAGTCTACTATCAGGAAAATCAGCCTCTCCTCTATGAAATGAGGAAAATACCCTGAAGATGTGTTCATCTTCAAAGTTGAAAATGATCCTTAAATATGAACTCCATGTAGGATGACAGGTTCAGAGGAGGCCACAAAGATGATTCGAGGGCTGGAACCCCTTTGCTATGAAGCCAGGCTGAGAGAGTTGGGGTTGTTTAGCCTGGAGAAAAGGCAGCTTTGGGGAGGCCATCTTGTGGCCTTCCAGTGTCTCATGGGGGTCTAGAAGAAAGCTGGGGAGGGAATTCTTACAAGGGCTTGTAGTGATAAGACAAGGAGTAATGGCTTTGATAGTTGGACTTGATGAATTTAGAGGTCTTTTCAAACCTTAATGATTCTGTGGAAGAGGGGAGATTTAACTTAGAAAGGAGGAACAAGCTCTTCACTCAGAGTGGGGAGACACTGGCACAGGTTGCCCAAGGAAGCTGTGGATGCTCCATCACTGGACGTGTTCATGACCAGGTTGGATGGGGCTCTGAGCACCCCGCTCTAGGAGAAAGTCTTCCTGCCCATGGCAGGGGGGTTGGAACAACATGATCTTTAAGTTCCCTTCCAACCCAAACTGTTCCACAATTCCACAATTCTGTGACATAAAACTAAACCATTTCACTATCAAAGAAAATGCATCTGTACGTTTTCTTACACTGAGTTGGGTTGTTGGTTTGGTTTTTTGTTTGGTTTTGGTGTTCTGTTGGTTTTTCTTAATTAATATTAATTTTATCCAGTTTCCTTCATCTTTCTTGGTCTCTGAACACTTCCATTTCTCTACGATACCCTTTCAACCCAAACCAACTTCCACTGACTAAAAAGAAGCGTACGACGTGTTTACAGTGCAAACTCTTCATCAGGACTTTGACACCATCAAGCTTGTTCCTGTTTGCTTGTCAGACTTGCGTAGCATCCAAAACTGTTTTGAACAATGCAGTTTAGGCCGTGATACAATATTAATGAATGAATAATGTTTCCAGACTCCCAAGCTTCAATATTTAATGAGCGCACGCTGAATGTGCCACAGAAAGCTGAGGCTGAAAATCACTGGAGCTGACAAGGGATTTGAAAAGATGTGAGGGACGTCAAGAAAACAACTTTAACCTGAACTGAGGTCTGAGAAGTGTGACATGGATATTTCTCCTACAGCTGCTAGTAAGCGATTATTCGCCTGACTCCAGAGTCAGGTAAATTATCTGAAGTTAACGTCGTTAAGGATTGAGATATGGAAACAAATTATCTGCAAGGCAATGTCTATTTTTTCACACGTGTCTCAGAATGACAACACAACAAAAGAGTTCTAAACTGAAGTGACTTCCAGAACCATTTACACACAATAAAAAATATTCTCTTCCCACATCAGACTTTGCATGGTACAGCTAATAGGGGCTACTCCTAATATTAGGAACAACCACTTTTAAAAATAAATTTAAGAAATTAAAAAGAACCTCCTAAAATTTCAATTCTGAACCTCTTTTTCAGGTTACACAAATGTTAACAGAAAAATATCATTTTTCTGCCACTATAAAACTATGGTGGAAAAAGGACACATTTTGCCATATAACTTTTTGTTTTGTACTCATACTGCCCAAATGTCCCAAATAATATAGACTAAAGGAGAAGGGAAAAAAAAAAAACCAGCACAATATTTATATTTTGCCTCTTTTGGCCAAGTTCTATGTGAATTGGATTTTAAATGACAGCTTGCCCTGTGTGGGTGGCAGGAGGGACAATCCAAAAGTTGACTAAAAATCATCAGGTAGTAAACAGCCATCAACTGAAAACACCCTTAGGTAATGGCCACATTATTTTATGTGCCAGTTCTTGATCAAAAGAGCAAAGGCAGCAATTTCAAAACTTGGAATTGCATGAAGGGCTTCAATTTATCAACACCACTTGCAAGGACACCTTGTTAATCCACATGGCAATGCAGACACAGACTCTGGTCAGACCCAACAGAGCATGGCTGAGTTGACTTCACTTATTAAAACACGTTAGTTATTAAGACAGGTGAAGGATCACAGAATCATTATGGTTGGAAAAGATCTTTAAGATGACCAAGTCCAGCCACTCTCTAACTCTACCAGGGTCACGACTGCACCATCTCCTTCAGCAACATCTCTAGACAGCTTTTAAGTACATCCAGTGATGGGGATTCAACCACCTCCCCGGGCAACCTGTTCCAGTCTTTGATAACTCTTTCAGTAGAGAAGTTTTTCCTGATGTCCAACCTAAACCTCCCTGGCACAACTTGATGCCATTTCCTCTTGTCCTGTCAGTTGTGACCTGGGGGAAGAGACCAACACCCCCCTCTCTACAACCTCCTTCCGGGTAGTTGCAGACAGCAAGCAGCTCTGAGCTTCCTTTTCTTCTGACTAAACAGCCCCAGCTCCCTCAGATGCTCCTCCTAAGACTTGTTCTCAAGACCCTTTACCAAGCCAGTTGCCCTTCTGTGGTCCTGCTTTGGCACCTCAGCCCCAGACTGAGCAGAGGACTCAAGGTGCGGCCGCACCAGTTGGCTGTTGCCAGGGAGAAGGGTGAGTAGGAGGGAGGGAAGATTGTCTCAGGGGATTTTGTAATTATGCTTCATAAAGTCACTGCTCTTAAAAAATGTGCATATAGAACAGGACTGTAGAAAGACAGAAGAGGAACCAGCTTCTACCTTTATGCCAGAGGCATGGAGAGAACATAAGTCAGAGAAAAACTGCTTTACATAATTTCTATATGTATTTAGCTAAGACTTTTCCCAATATCTACATAACTCCACTTGAAATTACTTTCCAACTTAATATTGCTCCTCTCGGGATGTGCACAGGCATCATGAAATTCCGACAACATTAATTATCCATTAAAATGAAGCGACGGTGACAAATTTTTTTTTATTATTACAATTTTTAAATGTTTCTCTGCTCTGTCTACTCATTTGCTGCTTTTCAAACTGAAAGAACTCAACACTTTGAATGCAAAGTTTTGTTTAAAATTGCTGGGGGGAGGGAGGAATAGTTTCCCATCTCCCTACTTGAATGTAAATCTATGAAGCAATATTATTTTTGTTGATGCTCTCTCCAAATAAACTCCCTGCCTTCAAGTCATTTGCCCATCTCTCCCAGAAATAAACTTATCAAGGAGCAGCTTGGTATACAAGTTGTCAGTTGAGATGGCAAGTTTTAAAATCAAAGTGAAAAATAATCCCTCGAAAATTGGGGTTTATAAAGGTAGGAGTGAAATATAGCCCTGCCTTCTGCAATTTCCACTTCCTGTCGCCAAGATTTATCTCCACGCATCTTGAGAACCAGGCATAATGGTATTAATGGAGCGTCAGGCTCCTGACAGAAATCTTGGAGACTAACTCTACCCCTGCCAAATATTGCTTTTTCTTCCTAGGAAACAATGAGGTAAGTAAAGCAGGCTTCGAGGTGGCTTGATATTTCCAAACCCTCAACTTCATAGGTAGCATGGCTGCAAACTGAGCCAGCTTGGCTACGCCTGGCTTTTCCCAAGATAGGTTGGGACAGATGGTCCTAGAGGTCCCTTCCAAGCTGGGATTCTACCATTCAAGCATTTTTATTCTACCTTGGTGACAAGGTTAGGGTCAGGGCCACCCACTAGACCTCTGTTAACCCCCCTCGTTCCCCAAAGGGGCAGAGGAAGGGAATAAGGGAGAGAGACTCAGCCAGGAGAAAAGGAACTAGAACAGCTGCAGTGGAAATGAAAATAACAATAATGGAATATATGCAAAT
>VWZY01002144.1:17591-28790 GCA_013399075.1 Chloroceryle aenea | reverse complement strand
GAGCCTTCTCTTCTCCAGACTGAACAGTCCCAGCTCCCTCAGGCTGTCCTTGTAGGAGAGGTGCTCCAGTCCCCTGAGCATACTTGTGGTCTCCTCTGGCCCCGCTCCATCAGGTCCATGTCCTTCCTGTGCTGAGGGCTCCAGAGCTAGACGCAGTATTCCAGGGGAGTACTTGTTTTATAGGCAAATCTCTCCTTGAACCCAAAATATCTTCACAGTTGGTGTGATCCATGGTCGTTGCACACATGGTCCCCAACCCTGAGGCTGAAGTGGCCTTTTGGACACTCATTAAAGGAAAAATATTTGTATGAAATCAGTTGTATGCACTAAACTTGAATGGTTTTTTTGATAAATGAATAGCCCTCACTGCTGGCCAGCAGTATCTGATTTTTCACTCCAGAAGGTCCCTCTCTGCAGTCTTCCCTAATTACTATTTTGAAGTCCTGTCTGTACCAATGATACATCTTCAGATAGAGAAGCAGAGGGTCATGTCACATTCAGAGCTGGGAGGCCCTTATCAGATATCACATTAGCCTTTCTTTCCAGTTTATATGCAATTTATGACTTACCTTGCAGAGCCCTGTTTATCACTATAAAATATCCAAGATTTGCTCTCTTGAATCAATAGCTGGGTTGGGTTTTTTTCTCTGATATGCTTAATGGCACACTAGAAAAAGATTAAACTTCCCAGCATTTGTGGGAGAGCAGCCACAGTGTATAAAGGTGGATGAACAAAGATAGAATAATTATCCACAGGGTACATAAATGTGGCAGCACTGACAACAGAACTTCACTTCCAAAAGACTTTCTCACTCCAGAATCATTTGGGTTGGAAGAGACCTTTCAGATCAGAGTCCAACTGTTAACCCAGCACTGCCAGGGCACCCCTGACCCACGTCCCTCAGCACCACAGCTACGTGGTTTTTAAGTGTCTGGTTGATTTTATTTATTTATTTTTATCCCTGGGAATAACAACAGCACTGAAAAAACTTCCCTTTCAAAGCAGTTCCTCTCCATTATATTTTAAAACATTGCTTTTGCAATACTTCATGGAAACCTTGGCAGAGTTTGATGACCAGAAGAGGGAAGTTTTGCTTCAGGCCTCTTTCTACCAGGTCTTGCATTCTTCAGTGTGATCATCAGTTGGGTAATATCTTTCCCTTTACCTGGTTTGATTTTGTTGGGTTTTTTTTTTAAATATTGTGGTCATTTCTGCCAGAAGATATTAAACTCTTACTCTCGACCTGTCAGAAGTCAGAGAACAGTTATAATCACTTTTACAGCTTCCAAATCTTTCCAGCTTCCTCTGCTAGTGTCAGAAGTTGAGAAGCTATCATTTCCCCAACTGTTTTCACACTCAATCGAAACACTATCAGGAGATATCCCTGGGGCAGAGGAGCAGATTACAGCTATTTTCAAACAAAGTAGCTTTTTGTCCCTCGTGTGAAGAATCTGGCAAGAAAGAGCCAGCTCCCCAATGCAATGTGGTTAATTACCTGGGAAAACTGAATATAATTTAATAACATGTATGATATATCATATAAACAATATCATTTATGAAGTAAATAAAACTACTTCCAAATTTCCAGCACATTCAGTGCACTATCCCTATGAACTGAAGATACATTAATATGCTCTCCATAAATTTACCTCAGTAAAATAGGGAATTAACGTTGTAAATAAATCAATCATTTTATTTTTTCCTTACGTTCTCCAGAGCTCTGCCAGTAAACTAGAATAAACATGTTATTAAAACCAAAATCAATAGGAAGCTTTAAAATATAGAGTAGCACAAAAAGGTCAAGCCTCAGTATTGATTTCAATATAACATTTTTGGTGGGTAGTTTCCCAAAGGGTTCTTCTCTAATATTGTTCTTCATTCTTCTTTCACTTTACATTTTTGCTGGTGAATTTGTTGTTCTCTTTTGCCAAAGCTGTCTAACTCCAAGTTTACTAAGAGGCTTGTCATATATGCAATGTACTGCTGAGACACAACAAACCAAGGGTGGGGGGAAGCACTCAGATGCATCAGAGTCTCAATTAAACCCTAAATTGCAGCTACAGGAACCCTCCCCAAAGCACAACAGCAACAAAACCAACACAGAACGAAGCTAATGGCTGCAATCTAATAACCTACCACTGCGAGCCACCCTCCTGCACCAGCCTGCACGTAGCTTTTAAAAGCTGATTTAGAGTTTAGAAAGATTTTCTGTTAAACAGATGAGGACGTTTAGAAATCTAGAGGTTGCAATAAGTTATCCAGCTAATGACAGATAAAATGCCACACCATATGGAGCCCTGCTAGCCAAGGGGAACAGACTCCAGCAATTTGTAACCAGGGAATGTTTGAAGATCTATCAGCTGTATTGCTCAAGAAAAGCATTTTTCACATGGCTTTCCAGACAAAAAGTTACTGAAGTTGTCATGGGAGACTAGATAGTCAAACCAGACTACAGGAATACTATAAAGCTGGATTTTCTCTGTGGGAAGGAGCACATTGATCTTTCCTCTTCTGTTCAGAGCAGAAAGAAGGTCTTGGATTACCAACTGTAACCCCAGGAGTATTACTGCTCGAGTTCTGAGTGGTTTACCACTGTCCATCACCTTCAGTATTATCATAAGTGGTCACATTAATGTGGTCACTGCCAATTCTGGTGCAATCAAATAATCATCAGTTTATACTTTTCTAAAGGAAAATATTTTTAAGATGAAACATTCCACACGTTCAAAAACCAAAGTGAGAAACAACAGTTGGGTTGGGTAAGAGGAGGAGTAAAACAGAATCAGCTTTGGCTCTTCAGTGGGGTTGGGGACAGTATGATTTTGTTAGGAAACACAAGATGGAGTTCAAACATTTCTCTTCTCCACAACTGACTGGAGAACACCTACACTGGGCAGATTAAAGGTCCAGCATCCTCAGATAACCCATCTCCAACAGCAGTAGACAGACCAGAAAATATATGATACACAGAGATATCCTTCCTGCATGTACAACTCAACAGGGTTCTCAGAGAATAAAAGTTGTTTCCAAAGAAGATAAAAAGGAAAAAGAAACTTCATCTGTCCAGTCTGTCCCAGTAAGTAGGTGCATTCCCAGTGGGCAGTCAGCCAAAATGCAGCTTGACTAAAGCACTTCCAGGAATACCTGTCCATTAGTTGACCTGCCAACCCAGTGAGAGAAGGCAGTGTCCTGGCCCAGGCAGTAAACATGGGGGCTTTCAGCCACTGGCAATGCTCAGATTTCCATCACCCAACAAGCAGCCACACATTCTCATGATGTGAGAACCCAGAACACCCAGATCAACCTCCAGTGTTTCCACAACCTCTTGTAAGTTCTTTGGGAAGAAAACCCTGTAAAGGTTCCATCATCTGCAGAGAAATTTCAGTTTCCAAAGAGCCTCCTGGATTGCATCCTGCTGTCGTAGAGCCAGAAGTTTAGGTGAGCTTCAGATTCTCAATGACACCTATGTATTTGTAACCACATGCAATCACACAGGGCAAAAAGAGAGGTGTACATATATGAAGAAGATTCCAGAAATACCATGAAAGGCCAGTGGACACACCATGCAGGAGACACGACCTAAGGTTGGCTCTAAATCACTACACAAGAGCTGTGTAATTGATGCACTGAGTGCACCAATGGCATTAAAATACAACTTGAAGAGTCAGCCTTGAGCTCTAATGCCAAATCTTAGCTTTAGATAGTAAGAGAAGTCCATCTGTACTGTGTATGTATGTGTGAATAAATAAATTAGACCAAAAGTTAAAATTAACATTATCTTCACAGTCTGAAATGAGTACAATCTATCACACCATCAGATCAAAATGTTTTTATATGCTTCATATAGAAAGAGTAGGGAAATGAGCTATTAGTCTGAATCAGACAACAAACAGCAGCAAATTTCAGCTATTTTTATGTTTAGTTGTCATTACCCTTAAAGATTCTTAAAATATAATGTTTTAGAGAAATGTACACATGCAAAATACACCATCAATGGTAAAAAAAATGACATTAAATCAATGCAGAAATAAAAGATCTTTAATTTCCTGTCTCATGCCATTGGCATGTGTCTTAAAAAACCATCAACAAAGAAAAGTAATGGGTTATCAAATTGAGTAGTTAATAGATCTGAAGTATTAAAAACTCCTTGACCATCCCCAGTGCATAGATATCCTGTGTCCCTCCATACAAGTCATGAAACCTGCATTATACATCTTTCTCTTGTGTAACTATTGATAGGGGAGTACTATCAACTGTTCTCTGTTAACAGCTGCATTCTGCTCAATGTTTTAAACATCCTGTAGGTAGGAACTCAAGTGTTCTTCTGGTTTCCTACATTGCAACAATAGTGATTTAAGTTTATTACAGATATCTATAGTTGAGAGTCATCTTTTAATTTTCATGGTTATATTTTGAGTTGGCACTGGGGTGGCAGCAGGAGCAGGGCAGGGATCATCTCCCTGCACTGGGGAGGCCACCCCTGGAATCCTGAGGTCAGGTTTGGGCCCCTCACTCCCAGCAGGACCTGGAGGGGCTGGAGCGTGGCCAGAGAAGGGCAAGGGAGCTGGGGAAGGGGCTGGAGCACAAGGGGGGTGAGGAGCAGCTGAGGGCCCTGGGCTTGTGGAGCCTGGAGAGCAGGAGGCTCAGGGGAGCCCTTCTGGCTCTGCCAGCTCCTGACAGGAGGCTGGAGCCAGGGGGGTCGGGCTCTGCTCCCAAGAAATAAGAGAAGACTTGAGGAAGCAGCCTCAACTTGCCACAAGGGTGGCTTAGGTTGGAGCTGAGGAACAATTTCTTCCCTGAAAGGGTTGTGAAGCCCTGGCTCTGGCTGCCCAGGGCAGTGGTGGAGTCCCCATCCCTGGATGTGTTTATAAGTTGTGCAGATGTGGTGCTGAATGTCACAGTTTAGTGGCGACTTGGTAGAGTTAGGGTAGTGGTTGGACTTGATGATTTTAAAGGTCTTCTCCAACCTAAACAATATTACCTAGAACACTCTGCACTAGACAGACATACAAAAAATACTTCATCTGAACCACATGCATCCAGCTCTTAAGCATGAACTTGACTGAAAACTGAAGCTCAGTAATGATGAAAAATCCCACCAAGGCTTCAACTGCACATCTGTCCAGACAACTGGCACAGGAGGTTGGACAGAAAACTGCATTTTCTTTTTTCCTTCACCTGGAAGCATGGATCCTGCCTTGAAAAAGAAGATGGCACACACCTTTCTCACAGCCCTGCATTGTGGGGAGATCAACTGGACTAAAACAGGACAGGCAGGTTCTCTGAACCTGAACACCATAAATACGTTCAGATCGAGAGAAGTATCCACACTTTAAAAAATAAAAATTCAAAACTAGAGGAGGATTAAAGCTGCTGAAGTCTTGGTATTTGTCATGTCATTTTTATGACTATTATTATTCATTGATTTTGATAGTTTACTTCTCAAAAGCACGGGTTCTTCAACCTAATTTTAAAGGCAACAAGATTTTACAAGGTCCTTTTAATATTCAACATCTTCCCACTATTCCTTCATCAAATGAAGGGCAGAGTGCCAGCACAAATCCCTACAAAAAACAAAATCAGGTACAGGACAAGCCAGCCTGCTTCTTACCTTTCACAGACCAACACACAACCCATGAAAACTGAATTATGGAATATGCAATGAAAGTTAATGAAAAGGGGAAAAATGCAGAAATACTCAAGTTAGAAGACAAATATTTCCATACTGTGATCAGGTTGAGCTGAACTCTTGAGAAGTCAACATTAAGCTCAGATGTAAGGCAAGTTTTCCTGGCAAAGTCCAGTTCAAAAGTGAGGAGATTTGACTTGTGACATATTGATTTCCTTTATTGATGATTCAAAAAAACCCAAACTGATTCCCTCCCCCCTCCCCCAAGGACATTTACAGAGTCCTATCTAATTATATACTCCATCAACCTAACTCAATTAAATAATACCACATGATATATAGAAAACAACTGATGTATATGCAGGCAGTTTGAGTAGTACTAATTACACTCTAATTTTTTTAATCCATCGTAATGAGCCTTTCTTCTCATTCTCAGAAGAGAGAACGATGGGTAGGGTGGTATTTCTACCCAGTTTGTCATATTATCTGCCTAGAAAAATCACTGAAGGAAAGTATGAATGAAACCCATGGGTCCAGGGAGTTCACCAAACAGAATTTCAAATGCCAGAGAAGATATGCAAAGGGTTTTCTCCTTGTAAATTGGTTTTAATACAGTATTTTCTATTTTTCAAAGCATTATGCTGTACTAATATACAATTCAAATCATACCACAGCTCACAGTAATATTGAGAACTCAAGAGTTATGATTTCCCTTTTGATCAGATGGGTTATAAGTGACCCAGCCCTGCATCGTTCTCAAACTATTTCTACTTCTACACCACCAAGGGAATATTTAGACTCCAGAAATCAACAAAGATTGGACTTAAGACTGCAAAAATAAGTCAGGCTCATGAGGTCAAAAGGGATTTAGATCAACATCTTCCATTGGCTCTTACAAGGAAATCTTAGTTGTTTTAACACGTATTTAATACCCAAACTCCCTGTAGCACCCAAAGGTCTTACTTCCACTCAGGCTTTGAGGCAGAAAATTCAACTGTTTATAGGAAGCAGATAAATAACAGCAATTAAAGCATCAAGTACCTGGTTTAAATACTGTTATTAACAAACCAACCTTCTCTTGTGAGCTTCAGAGTCTCTCCTGGCTCGTTCTAATGCCAATTCTTCAGCTATTCTTTTCTTTAGCTCTTCATCATTAGCTACAATTAAAAGAAAATTAAATGAAACTTAAATGAGCACAACATATTCCTGATTACAGAAACAACAACATAATACAGGGCTCTAGTTTATTTATTTTCTTTTCTTGAAAGCAGTTGGAGGGCTGTCTTGTGGTTTAACTACCTTTTCAGTTTTCACACAGAACACTAGAGTGCCTTTAAAAATTGCTCTTATTATTTTCAACTTGAAAGTGGAATCTTTGAGAAATTAAACAAGAAAAATACAGAATATGCATAATTAAATACATTTTTCTTAAGAAATAGGCCTTTATAAATTAAAACTGGGGGGAATGCCACACACAGCACAGAGATCTAAATAGTAAGGTCATAAAATGCTGGGGTTTATTCATATGGAACCAAGGGAAACCTCGTCCTGTGTAATAAAGCAAGTTATTTTCAGATGCTTATTTTAGGCAGCAAAGCATCTCCAACATCCTCAATATCCATCCATTTACCAAAAATCCATTTAATTAGGTTTTCAAACACAAAACAGGTCCATTCCCAGCTCTTTGATATTCAAGGGCTTGGTACTACACTGGTACTACTCACTATTAACTATCTCTGCATCTACTGGCAACCGTGTACTCGGCATTCCCTTGGGTCAGGAATTTCAGGAGCAGTTTGTTGTTATTATTTCCTTTACTGAAGCTGTGCCAATAAAATACATTTCCCTGGATTGCCAGAAGGAGCTTCCAAAAAGATTGCTTCTCCATCAAACCAACCCTAAGAAAAGCCATCCAACTCTGGAGATGGTTTTGTATGTTCTGTGTCTCACTACAACTTGAGACATACATAGAAGGAATTAAAAGAAAAATAAAATCCATTATAAAATTAAAATATCCAGAGTGACATTTGGGGAAAAATCTAGTAGCTTAGGAACCAGAAGTTACACCACCAGTAGCTGTGAACTTTGCATAAAGTGTTGATTTGTGGCACTCAAAGAGAGTAAGTTTTCCTAGAGAAGCAAAAGAGAACAGCTATAAAGTACGGCTGGAAATAGAGATTACAAATCAGAGAATTCTAGCCAGGGTTATTCCAATATAAATTGTAATCTGGATGTGCCTGTCTGGAACCAAGGTCTACCTGCACCAGCTGGTACTCTGCTGTATTCTCTTTCTCCAGTGTGTGCATATGGATAATTCCCCTATTCATATGAAGCATCTGGCTCAAATTCCACTCTATGGAACCAGAGAGTGAAAAGACCAATACACCTCCAAAATGCCTGTTTCTTGAGTGTAATATTGATGTTATATTCAGGAAGATGATACAACCCCCTCATCTGCCCTCAGCAGCAGTAACAAAACCACTCCCCTAGGTAGCTAAAAACCAGAGAACTACATTTTGAGGCAATACTGGAAGACAACAAGCAGTTGTAGAAGCCATCTCTGTAGAAGCTGCATTTGTATGAGGTGTTTCTGCACACAGACAGCAGTCGACAGCCGATCGACTTCAGAAACCTCCGGAGAAACTGGGGCAGGGGAGGAAGAGCCACCACCCTCTTTTTCTATCACTAACACAGGTACAGTATCTGCTCAGGAAGGAGAATATCTGGAATTTAGATTCTCCTAAAATGGACCAGTTTGAGCCCACATATCATGAACACTCCAGTGGAATCACAGAATGGTGGGGGTTGGAAGGGACCTCTGGAGNCAGAGGGGGAGCAGATCCTCCCTCAGCCTGCTGCCCCCAGGAGCCCATTGGCTTCCTGGCCACAAGGGCCCATTGCTGTCCCATGGACAACTTGTGTCCTCCAGGACACCAAGGTCCCAGTAAAGCACTCTAAAAATCTTTTAAAATCACTTTTTTTGACAAATAAAGCTAAAGAAAAACTGCCTTAGAAGACACCTAATGATTACAAGACAAAGCTGAGAGCACCCCCAACTCCAGTACCCTCTTTGTGGAACCAGTCATTTGTTTCACATTATTCAGCAATCAGATTTAAAAAGAAAAAAGATAGAGACACCTAAAAAAAACAATGGTAGCCATGAATGTCAGTGATCTCATCCTCAGGAGCTGGCTCATCCAACATCATTCACCCACATTCCCCTTACAGTTAACAGTCCCACGTGCAATTCTTCTCATCCTGAAGTAGACTTTTAAAAGAGTGAATTTTGTGAATGAATGAAGCAGCTTCATTAGCTTTATGGGAGTCTTGGCCAACTAATTCAGTTATAAGCATCTTAAGTAAAGTAGAATGAATCGATATCGATCCTGCCAGATGCAGCAACTGCTTGGATGGCAGAAATAAAGTGATGCTGAAGAAAAGTGGGGGGGAACAGACACATCCTTGTGAATGGTGAGACCCCAGACTAAAAATTCATTAACTTAGGTGAAAATAGAGATAAGTATGAACCTTGTAACAGATTGGTATCACAGACCCTGGGTGAGAAAGCAAATCCCCATTTTCTTTGGGCTATCTCCATGGCCTGTTGAGGCTGCTCCACTCTTTTCTCCTGAGGCTACACCAGGATACTCTCCACTGAAGAGGACACCGAGTAGTTACAGCACATCTGGACTTTTCCAACCAAAGATCAGCAAGTCACAGAGAGCAAGAGGAAAAAAAAAGTTCAGCAAAATATCAGGCTATAGTAAGGACCCCAGTTCTGAAGTGCAGCAGACATTTCTCTCCCCCACGCTGGGGGAGATGCTGATGTTGGCATCACAAACCAAAAGGAAAGTGGTTAAGGTCCTGCATTCGTACGCTTCCAAATGATTAAGCTGTCATAAAAAGAAGGAATTTATTTCACATCACAGCTCCTTTATTCACAGAACAACCTGAAATCAACTCTTAAATCAACTCCTTCCTACTGCAGTTCTTGCTCTGCCCAGATACCCCAATATTTCCCATCTCTTCAATACTGGACCTGAGAATAAACAAGATGTGTCAGAATATTGTTCATCAGCACTTACATCAGGAATTTTCTTGTTCTAGTGTGCAAAAATGGGTATAAGAACTCTAACAGACCATAGAATGGGGTTATTTTTAAGTCATAATGAGAAAAGATTCAGGCATCAGCCAATAAAGACATTTGACCTTAAGAATCAATTAAGTTACCCATCGATCAGCCAAATACTAATAGGGAATAAAAATGGAGCTATAGATCATTCAATAGAATTATTGTAAGATATAATTGGGTAGCTCCCAAATGGGAACTTTATGATGTTTCAGGAGAAAAATAAAAATAAATTGCAATTGTACATGTAGAAGGGATTTTAGTCCTGGGGAAGAAGCATTTAAAAAGAGAAAAGTCAATTTATTAGGAAGAGAATCAGAGGAAATAATAATAATAAATGGAACTGTTTCTAGCTCAAGGCAATAACATTTCTCTCAGATGGCAATCTCTGCTCAGATGACAGGGCATTAAAAACAGCCAGCTGGGCATTAAACTATTGGAGAATATTAGAACCTGGTGGGTGCAAGGCTGCTAAAACAAGTCCGGTGCGGAGCCGATAAGTAGAGAGCAGTTGCCAAAAAATTATGTAGCCATTCCCACCACCACCCCCCAGAGTCTTTTAAGTTCTGAAATCAGCATCAACTTCATAGTAAGTGCATCCCAGAGCAGTCAAATTTGGAAGATTCTCAGATGAATGCATTTACAAAGGTCACACTGGCAGCTCAGAGTTTCCTTATGCTCCGACGAGAGCGTGAAATGAAAGCGGCTCCGCTAATGCACAGCTCCCATCACCCGATGATTTCCCGAGATGGTCAGTAATGGCAACTAGAAGCAAAAAGCCACAGTGCTCCAGCCAGAAATAACTCTTCTCTGCCCTCTTAGCATGTGAAGGGTGGATGCTGATGGGTGTCTGATCAGTGGTATTCTCCTGAGGATAATAGGAACGGAGCGGCGCAGCCGCAGCGCCAACCGGCTCCTGGCCACACTCACATCTAGCAGCGGGGTGCACCACGTCTGAGAGTCAGGGGATTGTCACTTGGACACAGAACACCACTCCATGAAAAAAGATCACAAAGCTCTGCCCTGGATCTTAGCAGACCAAGCAGCAACTGTCAAAGGAGAAGGACACTTGGCCATTTTGACAGCCTCCGGTGGGCAGTCATCTGACCTTCTCACTGGTGCACCAGTTCATCTGGAAAAGTGTGTAAGATATGGTCACTTATGTCTAATATTACAGCACAAGTGCATGATGCATTTCCTCCCCTTCACGCACAGGTTTTAACTTTCAAAAGAGTACAGGTGAGTTAGACAATTATTGTTTAAGCCATTTTTACTTACTGCAAGCACAGGGTAATATACACATTTGATTCAGTTAATGTCCCCTCCCCATACACATCCCCCCAGTATGGGCATGGGGGAGGCCACACCTCATACTGGGGTCAGTTTTGGGCCCCTCACTCCCAGCAGGACCTGGAGGGGCTGGAGCGTGGCCAGAGAAGG
>VWZY01002143.1:1506-14683 GCA_013399075.1 Chloroceryle aenea | reverse complement strand
TGACATGCTCTAGGAGCAGGCATGTAGGGGGCTTGTGTGTTGTTTTTTGCTGTTGTTTCCTTTTAGTTGGCAGGTATTTAGGTGTTCTTTATTCTTGTAGGTATGGTTGGACTTGGTGATCTACAAAGTCCTTTCTAACCACAGTTATTCTGTGATTCTGTGAAAGAGCAAAATGCAAAGAAGTGTTTAATTTGTGGTTATGGTGAGCAAAACCACAGAATGCTATTTGATTTCACTCTACTGTTTACATGTGCAGTTCCTTTGGCCTCAACCTTTCTTATTCCATCATTTCTAAAAAAGCCAAGACACTTTTAATAAGGACCTGGAGTGCACATCCACATGACAACAGGTGGTACTTGAGTGCAGCTCAGAGCAGCAGGGCACTGCAGTGTTCAGTAGACTGCGGAGGTGCAAGGTTGATATCTCTATCCTCAGAGCTCCACTCAGCCATTCATCTGCTTGGGCTTTGGAAATGTGGTAGGCTACCTTCCATTTGTTTTGCTGCAATCAACATTAATGTGCAACACTTCACAGAGGACAGGAAATAGGAAACGCCTGTGCCAGTCAGTGTGGGACAAAACTGAAAAGCACAACAGATAGCTAGAGCTCATAGGTCCAGCAGTGCAATGCATGACTGAGAGACCTCTGGGTCACACAGCTTCTAGCCCCAAACTCTGGCTTTGTTAAGATCAGAAGGTGGGGACAACAGTGAAAATTTCAGTTTTGTTATTTTCTTCCTATAGCTAATTTCACTAAAAGGAAAACTAAGTTATAGTTCTATGTACATTGTCACAGCTACTGAGCTGGTTTTAGATTTTCTTTGCAGTCTCCTTTAATCTTACCAGTTTGTGGCTTCTCTTATGAATGTCTTAGAGATGGGGCACCTGCATCCTTAAGCAAAGAATCTCTAGACAGCGATGGAGCACAGGGAGCTGTCTGGTGACAGACAACATCACTTAATTTAACATGAAATTGTGCCTTAAAAATTTGGTGGCCTTCTACAACAGGGTTACAGCATTGATGAATAAGGAAAGAGTAACTGAAGCCATCTACCTGGACTTGTGCAATACATTTGACACTGTGCTGCGTGACATCCTTGTCTCTAAATTGAAGACATCGATTTGATGGGTAGACCACTTGGTAGATAAGAAATTAGTTGGGTGGTTGCACTCAGACAGTTGTGGTTGATGGCTTGATGTCCACTTGGAGACCAATGATGAGTGGCATTCCTCAGCGTGGTAATGGGACCAGTATATATAACATCTTTGCCAGGAACATGGACAGTGAAACAGAGTGCACCCTCAGCAAGTCTGCACATGACACCAAGCTGAGTGGTATGGTTGATACTCTAGAGGGAAGGAATACCATCCGGTGGAACTCTGACAGACTTGAGAGGGTAGGTCTGTGCAAACCTCATGAAGTTCAACAAGGCTAGGTATAACATCCTGTGTCTATGTCAGGGCAGTTCCAAACATGGATACAGGCTGGGCAATTAGTGGATTGAGAGCAGACCTGTGGACAAGGATTTAGGGGGGCTGGTGAATGAAAAACTTGACAGGAGCCAGCAATGTGCACCTTCAGGCCAGAGGACCAATCACAACCTGGGCTGCATCAAAGGAAGTCTGTCCAGCAGGTTGAGGGAAGTAATTCTGCCCCTCTACTCTGCTCTGATGAGACTCCACCTGGATTACTGTGTCCAGTTTTGGGGCATCTAACACAAGAAGGACGAGGATCTGCTCAAGAAGGTCCAGAGGGGGGTCATGAAGATGATCAGCAGGCTGGANAGTCGCCGGGTGGAGGACCTCGACTATGATGGTGGGCTGAGAGAGTTGGAGTTGTTCAGCTTTGACAAGAGAAGGGAGAACTTACAGCAGCCTTTCAGTTCTTAAAGGGGGCTTAGAGGAAAGATGGGGAGGGACTCTTTATCAGGGACTGCAGTGATAGGATGGGGGTTAATGGTTTTAAACAGAAAAAGGGTAGATTTAGCTTAGATATTAGGAAGAAATTCTTTACTGTGAGGGTGATGAGACATTGTAACAGGTTGCCCAGAGCAGCTGTGAATGCCTCATCCCTGGAAATGTTCAAGGCCAGACTGGATGTGGCCAAGGCAAAGGGTTTGGAACTAGATGATCTTTAAGATCCCTTCCAATCCAAACCACACCATGATTCTCTAAGTGTGGAAGGAAAAACAATGAACTTTTGGATCAATCCTAACTAAACATTTATCTCATTTTCATTTAAGAAAAAAAAAAAACCAAAAAAAGGATTCCATCGTACAACTGAAAAGATTTACAGGTTTAGTTTTGCAGCTCTGACTTTTGTTTTATTGCATTTTTTCAGTTATTTTAAACACAGCAATCATTTCATTGGGTTTAGGTGAACTACTCTTGTTCTTTAAAATCTGCATGTCTGAGTTTTAGCAGGATCAGTGAGAGTTTTGTCATGAAACTCTTCTGCCATGTGAGCTCACAAGGTGTGTTGGCAGCTACCTCACTATTCTCCATATAAGAGGTCAGGCTCCCTGGTGACAGCTAGCACTTAATTTAACTAGTTTGCCAGTCTCCATTTTAATATCAAATCATGGCCTTTACTCTCCAGTACTGAACTAAGATTCATTTTAATACTGTGAAGGAACAAAAATCATGTCTCTGCTAATTGTTTCATTATTGATTTAATGGCTTAGTACAAATATTTTTCTAGCACAATAAATTCACTATTAACTGTTAACACAGGTAACTGGAAAAGATCAGAATCAGGCTGCAGGTACTAGCCAAGGGCACCAGGGTTTGAGTACTCCTGTTTCACAGTCCTCGTGGGAAATATTTGGACCTGCTTGAAGGAGGGGTGCTGGTGGCCTCTTTGAAGCTTCTCAGTTCCTTCTGTACACTCAGAGCCAGAGTGAAAAAGCTATGAATGTTGTACATCATAGCTTAGCTTCATTTGCACCCTCCTCTCTGTTCTCCCAGGCTTCCAGCAGAATCCCTTGCTATAAAAAATTGAAAGACCTGTGAGAAACCTCATAATTTACTTAACTCTGACACACTGAGTTTTGTTGGTTGTACTAAGATCACTTCTACCTCTCTCCACCCTTCTTCACTCCTTCAGTCATTTCATATCACTGTCTCCTCTATTGCCACAGAAAGAAAAAAATAAACACACTTAATTTAAAATTTAAGGGAAACAAATATCCAATTAAATCCATGTATCGGAAGGACAACAAAATTAACCTATTCAAACTATTATAAGATTTTGCTTTGTCTACCTCTCCTCTCACCTTTTAGGCATGATTTGTCTTTTTTAGGTCTTTCTCCCAAAGGGACTCATTTTAAGTGCTGTGGAAGAACTTGATTGAGTATTACTGCGGTAACAGAAATAGTAACAGTAACAAGTTTTGTTCCAGTGACTGTAAATTCTCATTTCTTGGGAGCTAATTGCATTTGGACTAGTTAGAAGTAAACAGCTGGCTTCAAATCAGCCTGTCAGCCTCAAGTCACGCTCAACGGATGAGGCACTCCCTTACACATCATGGCTGGTAATGGATGACATAAATCAGGTGCTAAAGTAACCACTTAAATCTTAATAAGCCCTAGCAGGGCTTCTTCCAAATTTATGTAGTCTTTTGGTATGTAGAAAATGCTTTTTCTTTTTTTTTTTCTGTTCTGAACTATTTTAACTATTTCAGTGCTGTCCTTAGGCCTACATAAATACTCTCATTTGTCTCATCCCTCAGACAATTTACATAATCCTCTTTGAAGAGAAATGGTTAAATGCATCTTAGCTCCATCTGAGCTTGAATGGAAAGTTTTATTATTATATTATTATCATCATTATCACTACTTACAAGGTTGCACCTGGACAGGCTCCAGCTTTCTCCAGAGCATCCTAGTTTTTTACATCCATTTAGTAATTTATTTATTTTAACACTAATGATAAACCTTGGTGTGTACATGTTGGAATGTAACATGTAATGCTTAGCAGTCTCCTTTTTTTATCCCTAAATGTCCACGCGTTTCCATTACTCTCTGCAGGGCTGAAGTCAACTGGATGGACACTTTTTCTACACATTACTTTAAAACTAGTGCTTTTAGTTTTCTGGTTAAGTCATGTGAGCTAATAAGTTCAGCTGAAAATTCAGACTGCAAAAAAGCATGAAGGTTACTAAGTTGCTTGCTACAGGATTTTGTGTTTTATGAAATGAGGACCATAAATACTAGCACTGGCTGTCCCTCTGTTCATGGGGGAGAATGAACAGAGAACATGAACATGGCACTGTGAAACGCTGTTATGAGATAGGAAGTGTGAGGAGCAGAAGAGATGATGGAAATGTACACTGGGAGCCTCAAGAAGTGAGTAAAGAACATACAGGAGAACAATAAAAAAAAGATTGCAAAGTTATTAGAGGTAAGACCAAGCAAAATGTTGCAAGAGACTAATCACGTTTAGGATGATGGAAAGGGAGTTCCTTTGTCTTGAAAAGGCCAGGGACTAAAAGATTAGTCCTTCAGCAACAATAGGAAATATCTCACATGTGTTTACAGTTGTATTTTAATCCTTAAAAGTTACTTCATTTTAAGGAGTGTGTGGCTCTGGAAGAATATTTGCAAAAGTAAACTGAGGCTGCACACAGATAGTCTCTTTAAAAATATTAAAGATTTCAAATCCAGTCTTTTTTTGGGGGGTGCTGACTAGTTACTTTCACTTGGCTACGTTGGCAATATTACTTTTAAAACCAACACCTATGAATGTCATTACAGCGGCGAGCAGCATAAAAGATCTGAAAAAGATTTTTCTTAGCATCATATCACTTCTCTGCAGTTTATGACATGATGTTACTCCTGTGAAAGTGGAAATATTAATAATGAATTTAAGTTCTCATATAGCAAACATCTACTGGATGGTTAACCTGTTAAGAAAAATGTGATACACCATCATGCTGCTAAGTATTTTTTCCTGCATTAGATTTTAAAAGGTAAAAATAGGTAAAATTGTCCTAGTAGTCGCTTAAACACTCTGTTACTAGTTATTTTCATCTCATAAAGCTAGCATATAATTTCTTTATTCTAGCTCCTATAAATGCTGCTATTAGAGGCAAACTGAGGGTTGGCAGGTTGTACAAACACTGACCTGCCAGGTAGCTGGTGCCACATGGCTGCTAGCCTTGCCAAACAGGAGGGGTCAGGACTAAGTTTCTCCCAGTTTCTCCCAGCAGGGGACACATTAGAATATATACATCCATTTTTTTGGAGGCTAAAAGCATTTTTATTTGTACCCTACTCTGCCATTTGATGGTGCTGATCTGGACATTGTGGCAGTATTTTTTTTACTTGGACATAAAATAGGTGTTGATTACATCTCATACATGTTCCCGGTACCTTTGTGCATGAAGCCAACACCTTGGCAAAATTGTAAGTACAATAACAAAAAAAAATGTTTTCTTATTCCCTCCTTGCATTTTGGGCACCAGTTAGTGTTCAGCACTACCATCTCCTTAATGCCTGTATAGTATAGATACGTGCTAGTTGAATAAATATAGGTATACAAATAGGTATTTTAAAATAGCAGAAAACAAGATGCATTATTTCCTTCTTGACCTTCACAGAGAAGTTATAATATGAGCTTTCAGGGGAGAGAGNGTTCTTAAGGGCCATTTGCCATTATTAAGGCTTCACATGCTATGGAAGCTTAGTGGAGAAAGGCTTGGCAGTTTTATGCTTAGTTTGCTTTGGACTGATCTAAGAACTCCATTTTTTTCATATTTGAAAATCCACTCTCCAATCTCAGAATGACTTTGTGGCAATATAAAGTCCCCATGGGGGGCTTCTTGAAAGTGCTGAGCTGGCTCCCCTGTTCCCCCTTAACTATTCCAACAACTACTGATTAGAAAAGAACTTCTGTGCCAGCTTGCAGTCACTGTCTGTAGAGATTTACTCACACAAAAACAACTCACAGAAAAAGAATATTCAGGCTAGTTGCAGCACTACACATTCAAAATTCCAGTGCAATTTTTTATTCTCAGGCACTGCCAGGCAGACTTACTGGGGAATGGAGGGCACTAAGAGAATGGTGCCTTCCTAAAAATAGCAATCTGCAATGGTAGCACCATGCTACCATCCACAACATAGCTGCTCAGCCCTGCAGCATCACACAGGTATTTTCCTCTCCTGCTTTTAATTATTTCTGGTATCTCTTAAATGCTACTCAGTCTCTGCCTTCCTACCGCTGTAGTCCCTCATGCTTTAGTTGCCATTGTCAAAATGTTTCCTAAGAAGGCATAAACACATGCCAGGAAGGACAGAAAGCCAAGGAACACTGGAGAAAGTCTATGCCTGGCAAGCTACCCTCTGCAATGACTAAAGCACCCAGAGCTGGCCCCAAGCCATTAGCCTCTTCTTGAAGAATAAACAGAATCAAAAACTNCACTGCAAAACCCTGGGATCCTCCTTTAATCTTTTTCTCTTGTGGGGCAACAACCACTGGCATCTTCCCTTAATAAAAGGATGGGAATTCCTACAGTGCTTATGCACACCTGTGAAGGCAAGCTCTTCCTCCTCTGGCATTTAGTTCTTCCCCCGTCTCTTATACTGCTTATAAGATCTCCAGAGTTCACACTGCATCTGTGTTTTTATCTATTTACATAGAGTCCTCGTCTAATAAAAAAGGTGACATATTATGTAGTCACTTTTCAGATAGGGTTGTACTTTCATTATTAATATCCACTGGAATTTTATTTGGTGTACAGTGAAAATATCATACTTTGAAATTAACTATGGTGCTATGTAAACTAATAACTTCATAGATTTCCTAAGAATGTAGCCTAGAGACTTAATCTAAAGGGCCAGCACCAGAGAAATTACTTTTTACATTTTGACTAAATTTATTTGAATCTGGACAAGGAAAATGAAACTTATATTGATGGAAGAGTCCAATCGAATAACATTGATTTTGCATTATATATAAAAATAAAAATAGAAAATGTGGAAAAAAAATATTTTCAGCTGAAATTGGCTGAAGGGGACTAATCCTGAGAACCCCAACGAATTCATCCCATACTCCTAAAAAAAACCCCAAAAAGACTGACAAGAGAGGGAATGCAAAGTAAGTATAAAGGAAGCATTATTGTGTGAGAACTTGTAAAAAGAAAATATTCTAGTATCAAAACCATGCTCTTTTATAATAAAGTACATAATCAAATTAATGTATATTTTTGTGGTTGTTTCATTATAGAATCTTGTTATTAAGTATTTCCTTCAACTACTGAGACAGTACATACATACATAAACTAATTTTTTTCTAAAACCATCCTCTTGGCTCTTTGGGTTTGCAGACAAACAGTACATATAATCATATGTGAGTATTCTAAAACTCAAAGAGACCTAATTGCCTATGAACATACATAACAATAGAATTATCTCTAATGCTTATTTTTCTGTCATTCCCTACACAAAACAGATTGAAAGAATATTAAATTTGTGAACTTATGATTGGAGTTCCAGAAATACCAGAATAAATAATTTTAAACTTAGAGCTGCCTTGGTAGGTCATCATTATGCTAAAATATAAAAAAAACATAAAAAAGATGCAGTGAGGGATAGAGGAACATCCCCACACTCATTGTTTAGAATCACCATGTCTTTTCTGTTCATATTAACAGTGACATGCAACATCAGTATCCTGTGACTAAGGGTAATATGCAGCAAAACAGTACATGTACCAAAAGAGGCAAAGGGTAGCAAGCTACAATAGGTAAAAAACTTGTTAAATATAACATATTTTGATATTTTATTATCTTATTTTACTGTCCTTGAAGTAACATCTGCTACAAAATTGTATGGCAAGATCTTCAACATTAAAAAGCATTAGACCTGCTGCTGCTGAGATATTTTATTTCTTATTGTCTGCTTTTAGGCTTTGCTTTAGGATATATTCTCTCCCTCCTCCTACAGACCTCTTCATTCAGCTTTGCAGAAACTGGTATCTTTACACTGTTTTTTTCTCCCCTTCCCAGGATTTTGCCTTCCAATACCCAGTGAGTAATGGTGAGCAGGGAGAATCAAAGTGCCTCGTGGCTCTGCTGGTCTGTATTGTCATTTTACCAGGATGCAAGGCTTAAGTGCACAACATTGTGAACTGAGTGTATGTGAGAGCTGCACAAGTTTCAGCCTTCAGGAGGGACAGTGCATCCCTCTTGTGGCAACTAAATCTTCCTGTGAGCCTCATGGGTAAACCAGCTTCTGCTTTTGGTAGCTATTGCATACTCGCTTTTGCAACATTTATGTTCCTGTGTGGATCTAACTGAAAATGTCTTTCCTTCCATTACAACTTCCTTTCCATTGCCTGGACGAGAGTTACTCACAATTTCAGGCAAATTTCTTCCCTTATGCTAGTGAATGTATACATTTGTAAAATCTGAGGACTTCTAGACTGTATGCTAAAATTATTTCTTGTCTCTATGCAGTCACTGAACACAACTTGCAGGCTGGCCTCTCTGAATGGGCACAGAGATAATAACATGCTCTATCCTTGATGTCATGAAGCTCAGAGAAGAACTTTGTCATGAAATTTCTGCTTTTAGTTAGTGCCTTATAAAATTGTGTAAAGATTATCCAGTTACATGTGAAGTTAAATATTTTTACCAAGGTGCAGAATATGAGGATCCAAATTCCTCATTCTTTTGGCTCAGAGTGTGATCCTGGAAGAATTGTTACACTTCCTCACACACCCATTCTCCCATCTTCTATGTGTTTCCTTCTTTGGATGATAACAGTGTATTTGAATAGACACTGAAGTTTGCAGTGAGCAACTTGCACAGTCTAGACCTTACTGTTCCCCCTACATCTTCACAAAAATAAATGATAAAACATACTACAGTTACTTGAAAATAACTTCTAATTTGTAGTACATCCACCTAATCATGGTCATTTTAAAATGTGTTCATATAAAACCTTACATGAAATTCTGTAGAAGGCATGTCCAAATTCAGAAATTATACCACTGTTTTTCTTAAAAGTGATGGAAAGTAATACTGCTTTCTTATCACATATATTGCGTTTAGTATCTTGTGAAATATGGTCCTAGCACTGAAGTGCAATAGGATTTCTGTAATTCACAAACATTAAGAAAATACCTCAACCATCATAAGAGTGCCAGTTACTTAATGCTCTAAAGTACTGCTATGCAATAAATATAAGGCCTGAAAACAAGAAATGATGATCAGAGAGAATGTTGGGAAAGTTCACAGAACTGGAGTACTGCAATGGGCAGATGCAGGGTCTATAGGAAGGACAGGCTGGGAAGGTGAGGAGAGGACATCATCTTTTATATGAGAGAGCAGTGGGGATGCATGGACTTCTGTGTTGGGATGAATGATGAGGTGGCTGGGAGTTGATGGGTAAGGACTAGTGAGCAGACCCTAATGTTAGGAAAAGTGTTTATGAAGGGTTAGGAAAGTTGACTTGGATGAGGGATGTGGAGAGAAAAATAAAGTTTTCTACAGATACCTTGGAAGGAAAAGAAAGACAAGGGAAACTGTGGGGCCACCATTGAATGGGTCAGGGATCTAGAATTAAGGGACATGGGAAAGGCCAAAGTAGTCAATATATTCTTCACTTCCCTCCTGAGAGGTAAGCAATCCCAGGTAACTAACAACAGTGGGAAATACCAGGGCAAGG
Source organism: Chloroceryle aenea (assembly GCA_013399075.1). Taxonomy (NCBI): domain Eukaryota; kingdom Metazoa; phylum Chordata; class Aves; order Coraciiformes; family Cerylidae; genus Chloroceryle; species Chloroceryle aenea. The sequence goes on along the minus strand of VWZY01002143.1, from coordinate 5,015 downwards.
AATACTTATCCTTGATGGATAAGACCTGTCTGGTTGCATCCATGAGTGCTGAAGGAGCTGGCCCATGTCATTATGAGACTACTCTCAAGTATCGCTGAAAGGCCACTACATTCCTGAAGACTAGGAAAAAGCAAATGTCATCCTTAAGTTCAAGAAGGGCTCAAAGGAGAATCCAGAAAACTCCAGACTGATCATCCTCACCTCAGTCCCAGAGAAGGCAGCTGGGAGCAAATAATCCAGGATATCATTTCCAGACATTTTGAGGAAAAGAAGGTGACCAGGAGTAGTCAGCATGGATTTATGAAGGGTAAATCATATCTGACCAAGCTGATAACCTTCTATAATGACTATAATGAATATCCCGGCTTGGTGGATGAGGAGAAAGCAGTGGTTGTTGTTCATCTCAAAATTCAGCAAGGGTTTTGACACCATCATCTCTAACATCCTCAGACAATCTCATGAAGAAGGGACTACAAAAATGAAGGTGGATTAAAAACAGGCTGAATGGCCAGGCCCTAACAGTTGTGGTCACTGGCACAAAGTCCGGATGGTAAGGGGGGGATCACTACTAATATGCTGCGAGGATTGAGACTAAGACCAGTACTGTTTAACAATTTCATTAATGGCCTAAAGATGGTGGGACAAGAGTGCAAATTTGCAGATGATACAAATGTGGGATGAGTGCTGCTATGCAGGAGGACCTGGACAGACTGGAGAAATGGGGAAAAAGGAACATCATTACATTCAAGAGAAGAAAATACCAAGTCCTGCACTTGGAGAGGAGTAACCTCCCACACCAGCACAGGCCGAGGTCTGACTATCTGGAAAGCAGCTTTACAAAAACTGGAGGTCCTGGAGGATGAGCAGTCCATGAATGAGCAACATGCCCCTCTATCAAAGTCTAAAAGCCTCCTGATCTACATTAGGAAGAGTATTGCCAGCAACTGTGGGGGATGTAATCCCTCCACTTTGCTCATCCTTGGTGAAAGTCATCTGGACTACTGTGTGCAGTCCTGGGCTATCCAAGGCAAGAGAGACATGGATGTACCGGAGTGAGTCCAGCAAAGAGCCATAGAGATGATTAAGAAACTGAAGCATCTCTGATATAAGGGCAGGCTGAGAGAGCTGGGAGTCTTTAGTCTGGAGAAGAGAAGGCTCAGGGGGATCTTACCACTGTATATAAACATGTGATGGATAGAGTAAAACAGGTGAATCAAGACTCCTCTCAGTGGTCACCAGTGATAGCAGGAATGGGCACAAGTCAAAATACATGGAATTCCATTTAGACATAACATTAAACTATTTTTCACTGTGAGGGTAGTTAAATATTGCAAGAGGTTGCTCAGACAAGCAGTGAAGTTTCCATCCCTGGAAATACTCAAACTTGACTAGAAACGGGAACCTGCTGTGGCTGACCTGTTCTGGGCAGGGATGTGACTGGGTGCTCTGAAGAGGTACCAACCAGCCTCAATACTTTCTGCAACTTCTGGCTGGAACCTCAGTGAGACCTGATGGTGGAACTGTTGCAGGAACAAGAACTGGCCATTCTGTGCTGCCGCCAACAGGGTCTTAGCAAAGAGAAGCAGGATCTGAAATTTGTATTTAGAAAATACCAGGAGCATGTGGAATAGAGATTTATAGTCTTTCATTTTATATATGATATGCTTTGAGCAAGTTAAGATAGCACTTTGGTTGAAAAAAAAAGGTTAAGCCTGAAAAGGTTTGAGACTAAGATTTCTTTCTGCCTCTGTCGTCTAATGACACTCTGAGACACCTGATCATTCACTTTTTGCCTTGCGTTTTGCTCTTTGCTTTTCCTACTTGCTGTGGCAGGTGACACAGTGACCAGGCCTACCCAGTGCTAGCTTGCCTGCTGCCATCCTGTGCTCCTACCAGGCATTCCAGTGGCCAGCAGCCTGTTGAACGGGATCTGCATGACTAGGATGCCCCGGATTACCCTGTCCCACAGGTACCCACATGGCTGGTCCCGCACTGCTGGGGTCCCTTGCTGAGGGAGCTCATACAATGCTCTTAGTAGGGAAGGAATTCAAACCCACATTTGTCAAAGTACTGGAGCCTGCTTCACCCGTAGGGTGATAAGCCACGGTTATGGAGCAGGGTGCAGGCAGTACTTGCATTTGCTCTGATTATCAAGCTTTTGGAATTATTACTTCCACTCTTCCTGCCTCCTCCTGCTTTAAATGAACACCAGGTATGCCACAGTCCAGTAGCCAAGTCACCCAGTCAACCTCCTGGGACAGACCTTTTGGGTCAGCATCTTCACCTGCTCCTCATGTCCACAAACACATACCTGGCTTGTTGGGGTGCATCTCAGAGCCAGCAAGGAGCAGCAAGGGCTCCCACAACAACTGATGTATGCAAAGCCACCCCCATGTCAGACTGAGCATTGTAAATTTGGAAGGTTATAAGACACAAAACAGTTGTGCTAGCTCTGAGTAGCATATAGGATCAGCCACCAAGAGACACATCATAGGACAGTGAAAGTGAACTGAGGAACAAGACATAGTGCCAGTCCAGTAAGTGGAAACCTGCTTGCATGGAAGGAACAATGTACTTTTGAGTCTTTTTACATGCCTGTAATTTTGGATGCTACCAAAAAGAAAAACAATAAATCCCAAAATAGCAACAGATTTTAGGCTTTTGTATGTAACAGGTTTTGAGATTGACAGATTTGATTGTACAAATTAGGAAAGAAATGAAAATACACATCAGAGGCTTTAATATATGTTCTCTGTAGGGCCACTGCAATGTGGGGGAAAAGTGCCATGCAAAATTGTACATATTTATACAAAAAGCAGGCCACAATGCCCTTGGTTGGTACCACAACTCCTGCTGCAAATTTGTATTTACATAACATTTTATGTTTGGCTAACTGACTCAATAGACATAGTGCTGTATAACAAAGGCTATTGTTTACAAATGCCAAACCAAAACATCCTAGACTGATCTACTTGGACCAGTCTAGTGATGAAGTAACCCTGTTTGACTTCCACAAAGAAGCCAAATCATGTAAAGAAGTAGATTATTTAGTTTATAATTGTATGCTGAATTTAAACTAAGACCTACCAGGCCTATCTCCCTGAGGGCAGGTAGTTGTACTGGAGAAGATCTCTATTAGATTTTTAAAATTCACCTATAAAACTATGTCTCATGGAATAGCTGTTAGAGTTCCCACAAAGAGTATCACAGTATCACAGGGTGTCAGGGGTTGGAAGGGACCTTGGAAATCTTTGAGTCCAACCCCCTGCCAGAGCAGGACCATCTAATCTAGCACAGGGCACACAGGAACACATCCAGGTGGGTTTTGAAAATCTCCAGAGAAGGAGATTTTCCACAACCTCTTTGGGCAGCCTGTTCCAGTGCTCTGTGACCGTTACAGGAAAGAAGTTCCTCCTCACGTTAAGGTGGAACCTCTTGTGCTCCAGCTTATATCCATTCCCCCTTGTCCTATCATAGGGCAAGAGTGAGAAGAGGCTGTCCCTTTCCTC
>VWZY01002141.1:404280-444283 GCA_013399075.1 Chloroceryle aenea | reverse complement strand
CCTTCCAGTACCTGAAGGGGGTCTACATGAAAGTGGGGAAAGGTCTATTCAAAAGGGTTTGTAATGATAGGACGAGGAGCAATGATTTTAAGTTAGGAAGGGATAGATTTAGACTGGATATTAGAAAAAAACTCTTTAACATGAGGGTGGTAGATCACTGGAATGGGCTGCCCAGAGAGATGGTGGAGGCCCCATCCCTGGAGTCATTCAAGGAAAGGGTTGATGGGGCTCTGAGCAACCTGCTTGGTAAAGCTTGGTAAAGTTGTCCCTACTTGTCTACAGTATAGGTAGATTGCAGAGGACGTTGTTGCTTTCTTTTCTTTTTTTTTTTTTTTTTTATTTCAGGTAGAAAAAGATTTGGGCAAGAAGGTTTCTGTAGTCTAATGTGGCAAAAGACCTCTGGCAATAGCAAAGTAGTGTAGAGGGAACAAAGGCTCTTTCCCTCCTGAGGAATTAGGCAGAGTAATCAAGTGGCATTACTGGCCAGGCAGAAAGCACAAGGCAGAACAACTTGTGAATATCGGGTTGCGTATTTTCCATTTATCATAGTAAGGACATAACTTACTCTGTCTTTCAGTAAAAAGAAAGAATGAATAAACACTGACTACAAAGCTGAGTATTTGTGTGTGTTAATTCTACTAGGAAGAAAAGTATGCAGGGTTTGTCTCTGAAATTTTGAAGTAAGCTAAATAAGTTTGGAGTTCCTGAGAGTCTTTCACTGGCAGTGGGGTATTTTTTAATTGATCTTGTGTATAGATGAATGTGTATGACGATTCTGAGTCTAAACTCCAGACATTTGCTTAAAAACGGGCTGGTTTAACAAAACATTGCTTAGTGTGGAGGAAAACGATGACAGCATGCAGGGTAGAGGTGGTGAAGATGGACGTGGAAAGCCCCACAACCCACTGTCAGCAGTGCCTGCATCCTACAGCACTGCTGATGGTGTCACCTCCACCTGGCAAGACTTACCAAAATGGTGGTAACAATAAGCGTCCGGTTAGCCAAGGAATCTGTGATGTTGGTTGATCGGTCCTTGTTGCTGTCTGTCATATTAAGGCCACTGTATGAGTTCCAAACCCCAATCTGCACAGAAGAGAACAGGTGAGTGGCTGCCCTGCCAGTTTCCCTAAAAGCTCACTGCCTAGGAAGAGTGCACAGCCTCCAGTCACTACAGCAAGGGGAACCAGCAGTACAAAATGCTAGAGGAGGGAAACAGCTGTAGGTCTGAGTAAGGCAGCAACATCAAATGGTTGATTTGGAAAACACAGGGAGCATACCGCCTTTCAAAAGCAGGTGGAAATGCAAAAGCTGTAGGAGTATAAGGCATGTCAACACAGTGGTGTATTAGCCAATTTGCTAAAAAAGTGGAACATGTTGACTTTGTTTCCTGCTAAAAAATGTCAAATGTCTATTATCATGATTTTTTTTTTTTTAATTTAGAAAATGGTAGAGTTGAAACATGTGGCAAGATGGCAAGACCTCACTTCCAATACAACAGATTAAAAGCTTGAATAAATATCTTGAAGCAGATTGATGGATGCACTGGCCTTTTGCTTCTGTTGTGCCTTCAGCAGGTTTAGCAAAGATTATTCTGTCATTTCTTGACTGCTATGTATGACAGAGCTAGCAAGCTGATACCATTTCATGCACTGATTAGTATTTGTTCAGTAAATATAAGTAGTCAAAGGTAAATTCCTTTCTAGCCCCAGAGAATTCCTGTATATAATTCCCAATACAAACCTTCAAGGGAAAGACCTTCATGATTTCCATGGATTTGGATCCATGTGTTGTGCAGAACCCATGTGAGGGCAGAAATCATAACCATGTTGATTTATTCCGATAAATATCTACTTTACTTAAGTGCAACTTCAGGCAAGGAGCTGGCTCATGCAACTTGACTTGTATTTGTGGAGAGTACCAGATGGATAACACGGGGAACTGACATTGCCATCCACAGAGCCCTTCACATTATCACGCTGCTCCACCAGCATGTTTCAGTTCTACCCAGGAGGAATCAGCTTTCAGATCCTCCCTGCTGGGATTGCCAGAAAAGCTGCCAAGTAAATCTAAGACAAAAACCACAGACCTGAGTACTGAAGGTCTCTATCTGCCATCAGATGTTCAGTCATTTCAGATCCAGGCTGGCCTCTTTTTCTTTGGTTGTTAACTGTGGTGTTGCCTTTGTACCAAACCCAGCAGATTAGTTTGTGCCTGCTGAGTGTGGATTTGTGGTAATAATGGTATTATTTCAAACAAAATTTGGATTGCTGTCCCTAGGAGCCATTGGTTTTGCCTTTCACAAATATTTTTCCAAAGAAAAATAGTCATGCCATTTTTCAAAATTTTTCAAAATTCATTCCCTTTATTTCCAAAACTGGATCAGGGTGGGAAACTGATCTGGAAAGTACACAGGAAATAAAATGTTGTCTATTATGATAGTCTGTGCCAGGAATGTAGTAAATAATCAGCATCCTTGAATTTTCACCAGGGTGGCTGAGTTAATCAAAAGCCATTCTGCTCATTGTTACTGACTTGATAACTTTTATTGGCTGGCAGCAGGGAAGAGGACAACCATGAAGAACATGGAACAACACAGTCACAGTGCATACAAAATACACCAGAGGAGCACTCTACATCTGCATAAAAGAATGACACTGCAGGTCAACCTTGATTAGAGCAATGGAGGAGGTCAGAGGGGCACTGGAAGAATGAGGTCAAGGTAGTAAATCACTATGGTGAATCTGGGGGATTTATTGCAGTTTAGTGACAAGTTTGAGAAGTGTCATATGCCCTTCTCAGCAAGCTTGTGCTCTGACCAATTGTAATCTGGTTTAAATTATTTCAGCACAACACAGAATGCCCAGAGTAAAAAAATGAGATTGGTTCAATAGTATTCTGCATGTCAGGTAGGATGATCTATTCACCAGTAATGAAGGAAATGGGGGCATTTGTGCCTTAACCCAATTCACTGAAGAATAAAACAAGGTTATGAAGTAGGTGCTTTATAAGAACATGAAAAAATTGTTAGGCTTTACACTGGTCTATTCTATAGCATTAAAATCCCTCCCAAAAGAACACAAAACCAAAGTTTTTTAAAACCATGTATGTGGGAGGGGTGGGAAATAATATCTGTGTGAATTATGTATAAAATATAATTCTAAGTGTTATAAGAATTTTTTATCTTGTGACTCCAGAACACTTTGAACATGGTGAATGCCACTGTTATCTTCTCCTTACAGCATGGCAGGCCTGAATTGTAACCCCAGCGGGAAGCAGTCGACGAAGGCCATCTTTGACTTCCACTTTGGTGCCTTTCCCATCAGGTAGGAGAACCTCATGTTAAAAGGGGGATGAGATTCCTGGGGTAATTTAGATCTTTTATAAGCAAGCTTAGTTCCAATTTCTGTATGTTAGTGAATGACAGCACCCACTTAGTCATCTATATTACTTTCTGGAAGGAGTTAACAACAATTTTAAGTCAACGGTGATCAAATATTGTCTGTAGGGTATGGCTTTTGTGGGAGAACGAAATAAAAAGCCTGAATCTTAAAACTGTCCTTGCTTCTGTTGCTAATATGCATTCAAACTAGTGTAAACTTACCACTCAGGGTAAATCTTAGGTGAATCAGGAAGTTTAACAGCTGAGAAAATAACTGGGTTTGATGCAGCAGTCAGGGACCTCTACTTAAAAAGGGGACAAATACAGATCACGAGAAATAATAATAATAATAATGATGATGTTTTGGTGAAAAAGATGAATCCTGCCAAGATCTTTTTACTATTTGGAAATACAATGTCTGAAGTTGGCATGAAACATTCTACCAGAAAAATTCATATTCTTGAACAGACTGTTGTCTCTAAACTGCAATATGAGAGTCACTATGAAAACCATAAGGATGAGTCTGAAGACCCAGCCCAAAGGTTTCTTGCATCACCTGTCTGTGTACAAACCTTCTTCCACACTTTATATAAATGATTAGAAACCTCGCCAGCAGCCTTGGTACAGAGAAAAATAAACAAGAGTGCTTCATTAAAAATGAAAAGAGAATGAGTCTGGAGAGCCGTGTGGGAGCAATTACCTCTAAAGTCTCAATTAACCTATCAGCAATTAGCATTCAGAGTCAAGCCAGTATATGAAGAGCAAGGGACAATGCTATTTCCAGATGACATGGACTAGTGGTGTTACAAGTGTTATGGTTTTTTGGACACCTGCAGAAGTCATCTTCTAGGCAGCACTGGAGAAACCCTGTGGTGCCCATCAGGAGCCTGTGTTTGCTGGCTGAGGGCCAGGACAAGAGTAAAAGAACTAATCTAATCACAAAAACCTGAGGAATTTTTAATATCCCAACTCTTTTTGAGTTCATTACTCAAGCACTGTTTTTCTTCTCTCATGTCACATATGGGGGATTGGACTAGATGATCTTTTGAGGTCCCTTCCAACCCCTAACATTCTGTGATTTTGTGATTTTGTCATTAAAAGCAGTGCATGTAAGAGATGTTTAGGTTTTATCCACTTATATGAATTTTGAACATCAAGTTACACTGGCAAGAACTGAAGATAATGTGCACTTAAAATATTTTTTTCATTTCAGATAATTATTTCTAGTCCCAGATTCATATCCCGTAGCTCAAAATGCAAGGTAAGCATTGTAAAATAGCAATCAATAAGTAAATAAATCCTAGTAGTTTTGTCTTAACTTTGACTTAAATAATCCTTAAAATAGTATATTTTACACCAAGCGCAGAAGATTCAAACTGAGGAAAATAGACTTTTCTACACTCCTATCAAATAAATTTTTGTCATAGTTTTATAAAAGTTCTTGTTACCTTTTCTGTTCCTTCCTCCTTGAGGCTGATAATGTCCAAGTCAAAATCCTTCCGTAAGCCATCCGTTTTGTTGAAGGTTATGCGCCCTGTCAGACCATCCCACCGCGCCTATGTGAACACAAACACACTCTTCCTTGTAATGATTATTAGGAACTACTCTGAAGCCATAACAAATGTTGCATTTTCAATTAACGCTAGCACTGAATCCCTTCCAAATAGCTTTTTAAACATATATGGCTTTGTTACTTCGATTAAAAGATCACTTTGTTCACCTTTTTGTTATTTAGTTTCTCTTCAATATGTTTTATATAAAGAGAGAAGGAGAGAATAAAATATATATTACATGCGCCCAGAGACAGGGCAGGTTTGCACCACATTGACGAGGATATTAAAAGAGGAGTCTGCTTTGTCCAGGTTTTGGGTCTGAATTTTATAATACAGCAGTCTAAAGTCACTAGCCTTCCTGGATTGATTGCCTTTACACCAGTCCAGGACCTTTTAAGTTCTCCATGACAAATGGGTAACAAATGGCTACTGATGCTGAATGGGAGTCCCCAAAATGGACTTAATAAAGGAAGGTAGCTAGCCATCCCAGATCACCAAAGCTTCCTCAGTACTTCAGTTGTGCATTTCTAGTCTCATATGCTAGATACTGCCTCTGCTACTCAGGGTCCAGAAATACAATTTTTCAAAGAAGAGAAAAATGAAATAACAGCTTTTGGCATTTCCCCTTGATTTCTTGGACAGGTTGTGGTTCGTCTTCCCCAACAGCTTTTCACTTCTTATTACCTTGACTTTGCTGTATTGTTTCACTATTCCCTACTTAGTTTGCATCCCCATGGAAGTAGACATAAGTTCCCAAGTAAGCAAATGAGATATATAATTTCTAATAAGAACTCTGCCTGTGCTCATAGGTGTTCCTGGCACGATGATGATGGCTTTAAAAGCAGGTTGTCAGGAAAAATTCACCAAGTCATGGAGGCCTAATAAAATCTTTGTCATGTAAGAATCAATGTCCAGAGCAAACTTCCTTTGCAGTTTAAGTCTTCTGTATCCTGTAAGCTTCCCAGCAAGCTCACTTTCACTTAGATGAGATCTACCTGTCTCTCATATAGCCCCCATTTTGTCCCCAAGGCTGAAGCTTATCTATAAAGAACATATTTGATGGATTTCAGGCTGCAGATGATTTTTATAATCTATTTTAGGGAGCTCTCACATTAAATTAAATTCTTCAAAGATACAAGAAAGACTGATGATAAATGATGTCAAAGTTTCTTCATGTGTGTCAGACATATAATTCTTAACTTACAAGCTTTTCTACTGTGCATTGTTATTTGCTTCATTTAATTTGTTGTAGACAGATGACATAAGCAAAGCTGCATTAAAAATAGCAGACTTAGAGAATGGTCTCTCCTCTTCCTCTTAAATCTAAATTCTAGCTCTGAATCTGCAGGATTTACTCTCAGATGCTGGGGTGTTACCGCTGCATGTCCTGGTCACGTATCTGATGCATCTAGAATTTTGTGGAAATATAGCAGGATGTTGAAGTAGGCTTGAGTAAAATAAGAATGGAAAAGCACAAATGCAATAAACTTTCTGTGAGACTTTTCCTCTTAGTGACGTGGGAACATATGAAAATCTCATCTGTAGACACAGAAACACTTGTGACTTTCTATGCTGATATAATTAAGATAGCAAGAGGGAACACATATGAATTCATTTCATTATATATCTCCTTTCCAGTCTGTCTTTTTATTATTCTGACATGACCCACATCTCTTATTCATAAGGATGGAGCATTTTTTGAGTATGATCTTTAGAGATCAATTCCTCTTCAGAGAGCAATTTGCTTCTGTGAAGTGCTCACATTTATTGACTGCATATCAGATGCTCAGCTGCTCTGCTAACATGATATGATCTTGAATAAAAGAACCAATATGTTATTTTGGAAATGGTATCAGTATCAGGAGCCAACTTGTAAATAGTCTTGTAAATAAAGATTCATGTAGTCAAATGCTAACTCACTTCTGAAAATAGGCATTTGTGTTTCTACCCCCATGCTAAAAAAAAAAATGGAAGGAAAACATGCTACAAGCAGCACAGGTGTATGCTTAAATTTCAAGGTAGCAGAGAAGTGCATATTTCTTCTGTTTGACTTGGTCCCACTTAGACCATTAAATTATGACCCAAATGTGACTTAAATGATGAACAGGAGTCAAGGAGTGTTTCTTAGAAAAGTTAAAAATATTGAAGGTTTTTTTCAGACACTAATTGTGAGGCACATGCTTCAAATACCATTTGAATTCTAAATTTGATTTCTGATTTTTAGTTTATTTTATGTATTCTAAATAAAAAATAATATTTCAGTTTTAGCATAATTTTATTTCTGACTTCAAGACAGTTGTGGTGTCTGTGTGTGCAGCATGTCTAGACAGGAAAGTGACATTTCTTTCCTGATCAGAGACTAAAGTTTTCCTTAAGAAAAAGGGAGGGATGAGCTAGGAATCTATGTTCCACCCCAGGCCTTCTGAAGTCTATGGAAAAATTTCAAAGCTTTTAATACAATTTGAATCCCAAAGCACAATGGCCTGCTGCATGCAAAGATGGTGAAATGTATCCAGAATCATAGCTGTATACCACCACTTCTAGATGCCTGCCAGGTAAATCAAGGATGTTAGTGCCTATTAGCACCATGTTCAGGCAAACAAAACAGGCAGCAGTTGCACAGTTCTCAAATGCAATTAACGAACAGAAATGAAGCAGAACTTTCCGAATAGTCAGAAACTGCAGGACTGTTGAACACAGCAATGAGATTTCATGCTTTTACACACATGATTTATAGCAAATTTAATGTTTCTAGTGACACTTGTGTTAAATGTTACAGGATATAATAAAAGCTGAATTGGAACCTGATCATGTAATTCATCAAAAGAAATTGCATTTTTGCACTCTGTCCTTGCGCTGTCTAATATTATAGCAACTATGGACACAATCTGAAACTCTTAGGGAATGAATGTACTTTTGATTTTGTTTTTTGAGGTCCCTTCCAACCCCTAACCTTAATTAAAAAAAAGTGATTTTTCAGTTGCTTTGCCTGTCTCAGAACTCATTTACGCAAGGTTTCAGGCTGCTTCTGACAAGAGAATTGTGAGGAAGTGCTGTTCTTTTGGGAGCTTGTTTTTGTAACAGTAGGGCAATGCAGTGTTTGTCTGAGGTTCAAAATTAGGTCTCACATTCTTCAATAATGTGCTTTATCAGATAATTATTATTCCTATTTCTAAGCTGTAACAATTTTATGTCTTTCTCCTGTTTATTAAACACAATGGAAAATATGTTGGTTTCAACCAGTAGCTGAGAAGAAAACCATACAGGACCAGCTCCTACTCAGACCATTCCTAACAAGCATTGAGAAGTTAATAGATAGAACAGATCACAGATAAGTCTTCAGTCATCTCTGAAGGCTGTCAGGTACCTGAAAAGGCAAAAGTATCCAAAGCCATCTACTTAAAACTGTGAAGCTTTCTATTCTTACTACTTAAAAAAAAAAAAAAAAAGTCTGTAAACTAGAAACTGAAATCTGGGGCTAAATACTCAAATTATAATGTTGGTTTCCATATAAATATATTGATAGAAAACTGTAACAATGGGAAAATGAAGCTGACTCAGCTTCTAAGAGCAAACACTCCAGAAGCGTGCTATCAATTCACACCACCATTATATGGTCTTTAGATCAATTTCCACTTCATCATATTGAATCAATTACTATAGCAGCCTTCATTTCATCCAAAGCCAATCAACAGTTCAATCACAGAATCAATTAGTTCAGCTGCTACCAGACTTACTAAGGTAAAACAACAGGTATGTTTCATACTGTTTTTTTTGTCTCTACCAGACCTCACTCAAAGATAGAAAGAGATTAAGAAATCATAATGAACAGTGTAAACATTGCATTGAGTAATTATTCAGCTTTATGATATATGGACTGGAAGAAAATATATATAATATTTTTGACAGATTTTTTTGTTTTGATTTTAGATATGGTAGTATTAAAACCTTGGAGATAATTTTTTATCAACTCAATATGTATTTATTCTTACTATGAAAGTTCTAGGACCATTATTTTGCAATTTGTGCATAGATCATTCCATAAATTATTTTCCACTTGAAATTTGATTTCAGAATAGGACTGCCTATTGGTATTAACCTCAGCTGTACATTATCTTCTTGGAAAGCTGACCTTTATTTCCTTGATAAATCATCATGGGATGCAAGTCTAGCAGTTTTTTTGCTTGCTATTTTAATAAAGAATTTTAAGTTCAAAGTAACAGAAAGTAGTAGGCTTATATCAGAAATGCATCCATTACTTCATGGACAAGATGTAAATTTTTAAAAAATATAATAAATACAAATGTTTGTTTTCATGAGAGTGGATTAAACCCTAATATCAAATTAGCTGGTGAGACAAGTCCTGCTGAAGTAAATAACTGCTTTTCTTTAACTAAATATTGCAGCACTGGAGCCCAGAGAATTAATGCAGACAGTATTTATAGATACTGTAATTGACTCAACACTAAAACACAATGACAAAGTTGCAGTAGAAGAGGTGCTATTTTTGTTTTGGAGATGAAGTATCATCATCTTTCCTCAGTCATGTGCATAGAGTTTTTTGTGCAGCAAGAAAATTGGGTGATTGACACACAGAAAGCAGGGGACATGATGAATTCTTGGGTATTTTGACATCCAGAGTCTTGTACAATTTACATCTTTTTTTGTTCCACTCTGTAGATTTTGAGTCCCGTGGAAATATGTTGACTTTGGTAGTAATAAAAGAGCATGAAACAAAAGAAATGTTCTGTTCTCTTGCAAGATACTTTGTGCTCCTTTGTTTGGAGATGCTGTCAATTGTAACCAAAAAAAAAAATCCCAATTGACTAATTTCTTCCCAGATGGACTTCTTTCCCTTACGTCCTATTTTAGATTCATACTTCTCCTGTAATGAAAATTCTTCAGTTATTTCTACTTTCAATTATGTTCCATGTTTGTTTTGGATTTAGTTAGTTATTATAAAGAATCTCCTGAAAATTGCATCCTGTGATTCAAAACCAGTTAATCAAGACTTTGTGCGTTCCTGTCCCTTTCTCAAAATGTTAGCTCATCAATTCTGGACTAAATCAATCTGGATGTGGTTGTTCCATAGTTGTCTCATCAGTTCTGTTTCCTGTTCTCCACGTTGGAGCTTTCCAGGAAATCTAGCAGTCCTGAGGATGATAGCTTGCTACCTCAGCTCCAAGAGAAAAACAAACTGGCAGGATCTCACTTGCAATGATGAATCAGAATGAGAGAGTAAGAACTTGCCATCCATTTAGAGTGCTGGCTATATGTCAAGCAGTTCAGATATTTAAAGGATATAAACTTTTAAACATTTATGTTCTGAAAAAAAACACAGCATCTGAGAGCTGAAAAACAGCACTAAAAATGTCAGAAAATGAAGAAATCTACTACTTCCTTATTGTAGATCAACCAGGTCTAGAATGAGTGTGCATATAGCAGATACCTCAGGACAAACAGGAGTTTATAAATCAACCTCATAATAATTAACCCTCAGCACAGGTGAGGAAGACATGCAGCTGGATTTGGAGGCAATTATGGGCTAACAAGAGAGTAATGCACTGAATCATCTTCACTCAGAAGAATTGTTACAAATAAGTTGAGCCAGCAGCTTCAAAGATACACAACTGCAGTAGCACCTGTATGACCAAGTCCCCCTGTCTTGTGGCTTTCTGTGGTCATTATATGGAAAGAGGTTCATCTCAGAGGATTGTTAAGACTTTTTTCCTGTGGTGCAGGTCTTCCTAGCTCTTTTAGTGGTGACTGGAAATTATAATGTGTCCCTGTTTCCCAGTCTTCCTAATTATGCTGATGGAGATGTTACTTTCTCTGCAGAGCAAGGCTATCATTTGCTTAAATGACTTGAGCTGGAAGAAAAGATTTCAGGAATGACATTCTTCTGCATATAGGATAGGGTGTTGTGGTTTTTTGTGTTTTGGTTTTTGGTTGTTTTTTTTTTTCCTTTTGTAAAGAGAAACATGAAATAAAAACTTTTATAGGCAAGGTAACTAAAACACAGAATATCACACTCTGAATTATCACCACAGTTTCAAAAAGCAGGCAAAATATCAACCTAAGATAATAAAGATGGCCTTATAGCATAATTTCATTTCTTGGTGCTGAGTCAGTTGCTGTCATCTTGTACAGGGAAGGACTGGATAAGTCTTTGCTGTATTTTGTTGGGGTTTTTTTAATTAATTTTACTCTTGAAGCAGAGTGTCATGCACAGATGAGAGTCATAGAGTGCTAGGTGTTTAAAAATGTGTTCCTGTATACAAATAAGCTAAATTAAGGTCTCATTTTAAATCTTTAACAATGAAAAATTATGTGATAATTTAATCAGGCTTCCTCAGGGACTTAATTTTATTAATCCTTGCTTTTGCTGCTGGACAGAAATATTCTGTGAGGCATACCATTTATTACTTGTAAAAATAAGAATCATCTAGCAGAGGGGTGGAAAGCCCTCTCTAAATTCTAAGGAAATAGCTCATCGAGCTTGAAGTTATTTGAACAAGGTTGGCTTTCCAGTCCAAATGGGACACCTTCACTCAGAAGAATTATTAAAATTAAGATGAGACAGAGGATTGAAAGTTTTACAGACATGGTAGTGCCTGAATCACCAAGTCCACTTATTGTTTTCTGTGCTCATTACATTAGCCTACACAAATAATTGGTTCATCTGAGAGGGTTTTTGAGAGATATTAATGTCACACCACAAAAGGAAGGTATTTACTCAATACAGAATCTAGATGGATTGCTTTCACTCCTGGTCTCTACTAACTAGATATGCTTGAAATGTATCTTGACAAAAACACAACATAAACTGAAATGTAGATGTAAATGCTTCAGATTTCTTTTAATCTTTGAGATTTGTGTGTGTGGTTCTGTTTGAGGGGATTTAATAAAGTTACTCAAGATAAAATCTGCATCTGAAATGTTCCTCTATACAGTCATTCTATTATTTGTGACTGGATTTGAGTGAGGGGGGTTATTTTGTTCTATATGGTAGTTGAATAACAGACAATCATTATTTTGGGTCTTATCTCATGCTTCGAAGAGGACATGATGAGGGATTTCGATCATTCAGTTATAAACATCTGTTTCATGTTTACATAAATTTTCCTTTTAGGAAAGGTGGAATCATCATCTTTTCTTTCCCTTTTACCTCTCTGAAGAGAAAGAACCACCTCCCTTTTCTTTCTTGGCATGGGTAAGATGTACTCCCTTCAAATATTTCCATAAGGGCTAAACGATTAAAATATCATTTAGATATGAATGACATTAGGTCACTGAGAGACAAAAGCTTCTGACAAGGATTTACTTTTCATTAAACGTATCTTAATGAGCTGTTGTAGAAGAGTCTTGATCCCAGACAGTGTATTTTATGTAATATCCTCCTTCACAGGAATTAGCTGATGAACCTTTCTGACCTCAAAGCTGTCCTCAGAGCTGGGGGGCTTTGGTCAGGCTTGCTTTTCTCTGCAAATTTCCAAATACTTTCTACAGTCAGCATTAGCTCATGAGATCTTTAGAACATAGAAGATTACTCTCTTTGTTTCTGTAAATGTTTATTCTGTAGCCTCAGACATTTTTGCTAGTGCTTTTCTCCTGTATTCTTGCTGGTAGCACTTCAAGACTTGGTCATTTAAAAAACTAGCCAGTGTATCTGCTGTTGCTGTTATTTGGTACAGTTACCTGAAGTCCAAAGGTTGAAAGAGGGGTATTCTCACATTAAACTAGTCATCATCTGGTTTCATGTACTCTGAAAATTCAGAAACTGACTCTTATGTGCATACATTCAGATCTGCATGAGTCAAAAGGCAATATATTCTCTAGGATGTCCATTTTTCTAATTATTTTTAGAAATAAGCTAATTTGTGTGTATATGAGAACCAGATATGACCTGAACCTTGACAACCCAACAGGACAATGACAGGCCGAAAAAATTAATTTACCATTTTCTGAGTGAAGAGAGAAGCAGCCTATGAGCTGCTATAGAAGTCAGAGGCTTTCCACCTTAACCTCTGCTCATGTCCAGTCAGGTTCTGAGGTCTTTTCTATTCCCATCAGCCTGGCATTTTATAGTATTGACCCACAATGCAAATGAGATGACTGCAGTTCTAATCACCACTAAAATAAAATGCAAAAACCCAACACAGAGCTATTGAAGTACTTGCTAAACTCTAGTACCTTCAGGACTTACTGCAGGCAACCTCTTTATCTGCAAGTTGTTTATTTAAACTGTAATATAGAATGTTTATCTTCAGCCCAGTCTGTAAAATGACCTCACAGACAGTCAGTACCATATCAGAAAATAGTACCTTAAACTGTATTTTTGTGGGACTTAATTATCATTCTGCCTGATTGACCTTTTTTCTACATACCTACTCACTTGATTCCTATATCTAACCTTGTAGAGCAAACCAGATCGAACACGACCTAGAGAGGTCCAGATGTATTTGTTATTTACTTTCCAACACCTGTTATAGCCTCTATGGGCAATGTGGTACCGTCTTACTAAAACTTTTTCTCTATTTTTAACAACCATCTTTTCTGGATACAACAAAAACAGGAAGGTAAGACTCTTCAAATATTTAAATCCAGGTTTTACTGATGATGAAGGACACTATCTTCAAAACAGTAATTAGCTCGCATCTCAACCCATGCAAGAGAAGCTAGCTGGACATTATAAATGTGAACTGTGTAATTGTTAAAGCTTTGAATTATATCTGCTGAGTACTCTTGGTCAAAGTACTTCTAGCTTAAGGTTTCAGGACCCCTGTGCTATATAATTAACAACACCCAAAAAAAGTAGGTCACCACTATAGAATGATGCAGGAGCATTCACTGATACAAAGCCTTTTGCTAACTTTCGGTTTCATTATAATTATACTTAAAATGCACCAGAAATTGTATGGGTAGGAATGTTTTTCTTTTAATTTCTAAAATGGCTACTGTTAGTTATCACGTATTTCTAGAAAATATATACAACCGTAATTACATAACCATAACATTAACTACGTGGTAAATATAGGCAGACTTATGATGTGTTAGTTGGAGGTTTTATCACAACTACAGTTTATCAGTTCCATTTTTTCAAAGACCAGATAAAACCTCTACCTGAATGCAGGCCACAGCCTTGTGTCTGTAAATTTACACTTCTCTGCTAGGAAGGTGAGGAAGAACTGGGTGTCTGAGTGCTAGAAACCAGAGCAGAGCACATGACAAAGATCAGGGAAAAGCAACACAAACCAGTGCAGTAAAAAAATAGGAAGGTTTATGCTGACCACAGGCAAATGGTCTACACTTGCCTCTTTTATCAAATTCATAAATCTGGGTCCAAAACGCCATGGCTTGTGTCTGTGGCACTGCAGGGAGCTGACAGTCATTTGAGAGGCACGCTGGGAGGCCACTGCTACCATGTAAACAGCATCGTACATCAGAGCAGCTTCAGTCTGAATGAAAAAAAAACAGAAAGGCTTTCTTTAATATATGTCTTTGTGTTTCGTACCTGCTTTTCTTTACTGACAACCATTCCCTCAGGGTACTATTATGGAAAAGGCCACTACTGGGCTCTCCACAGAAATTTGAGATTTAAAAAAAATCCATATGTTTGCAGCTTCTGTTAATTTTAGAGTATTTTTAGGTGATCACTGGGAAGAAAGCTAGATTCAATAGAGAGGAGTAGGTGGGTCCAGTGAAAGAAGGAGCACACAGGTAGCTTTGTGACATGGAGGTGTTTTAAGAAGCCCCAGGTGATACAACAGCTCAGGTCTCATCCTCCAGTCATGCCTTAGGGCCAAGAATTTGCAATACTCAGTCTTCTAAAATTTCCTCATTGGATCTGTCAAAGACTCTTAGCACCTCAAGCCATGTCATTCAAAAGCACCATGCAGGTGTTCAAGCCAGTATCTGCTCAGCCTGCAGGTAGGTGTGGCATGGTAACATGGCATGAAGGTGTATGATAGGGCTGCCGTCCAGGGGCACATACTAGCTCCCCATTGCTGCTCTTCTCATGGAGCTTGTGAAAAAGCTTTCTTCCCCAAGGGCTAGGCAGGGAAATCAATCCTACTGAGTACCTGGTAGGTATACCCACCTGACAGGTATCTACTTTGTCCAAGTCTACTGCCCTCAAGGATCTTGGCTTTAGGTACAAATAGGTGAAATGGCCCCATCAAGATTTGTCCAGGAGTGTTCCACTGCCATACCTCTGATGCCATCTTAGAGGTGCCTTCTTTGATTATTAAATTTGACCTAATACATTTCACTTCTAGTTGTCTAAGACAGGACAGATGAATACAGCTCTTAGATACCTGTATATTACTAAAATATTACTATGTTTGGTTTGTGAATGTGTTTATTGGTTTAAAAACATGCCCAGTAAGCCTCAAACTTAGAGTGTACATCCAATCACCCTCTATCACTGGCAAGTTTTAGAAAATCTTGCCTTCACCTTCACTGTGCTTCAGTGCTCTCATGTGCAAGGTGGAAATGGCCATGTTTTGCTTAATTCCCAGAGATGCTGTAAAAATGAAAAAAAAAGTGCTTACCTTTCTTGTAAAGCTCCTGAATAATTAAGTAAGGGCCTTAAAAAAAAGTACTAACTCTGCAAATGAGAAACAGGACTTATCTACAATGAACTGCAAAGCTAATCCATTTTTTATTCCTTTTCCTTCCAATACCTTTGGGAAATTAATAGATTTGATTCTTTGTTTCATTTACCTAAGTAAATTACAACAGCATCAATCTTACCAGCATTGGAGGTTTTTTTGCTGGCAATGAAATGTGATCTGAATTTATCAACTAATCTTAACATACTGCAGACGAAGAATAACTCTTCACACACTTGTCAGGATGTCCTCAAAACAATGCTCTCACAATCAGAGCAAACTGAAAACATTATATGTGGTAAGGCAAGCAAAAGGAGACTGTAACAGCTGTTCTCAGTGTCAAGTGACTTAAAAAAGATACTTGGTCCAAGCAGACATGGAAACCAAAGGCCTTATCCAAAATCCCTCAAAATCAATGGAAAGATTTCCATTGGTGTCAGTGGACTTCAGCTGAGTATTTAGATTAGACTGGGGACACATACTTTCTGGATTCAATTTTATTTGAGCACTGAAGTCCCAATCTGCCTGTGTCCCAGGCCTAGAGATTCTGGAGATACTTTGTGAAAATGCTTCAGTGCACTTCATTTTGCACTCCTACCTGCGACCACTGGGCTTTTGCTTTGCCAGACTTGGCTGTGTGAATGTCGTGCTTGTGTAACTTGTTAGTCATCCATCCTGTCATGCAGTAACTGGAAGGTTATATTATGTCCCTTAGCCTTTTATTTCTCCTTTAATTGCTGTTCAGTTTTAGGGCTTGGAGTTGCATGGTGGAACTAAAGGTTGCTTCATTTTCTGAAGCTAACTCCCTTATATTGATGTCTGTACTTTTGCATAAGAAGAAAAGAACTAAGAGTTAGTCCTGGAACCTGTTCTGAATTTTGTTTTCCATTTAAATTATTGCATAGCAACCAAGAGATCTCATTAGAACAACTTAGCCTCTGTGTGCAGTTTGGGCATAAAGTAGGACGTGAACTCAAAACTGTCTTGGTCATGCCCTGCTGACTTCCCGCAAGCTGACATCAGGGCAAACAATACAGCATGAACCAGAAGGGAAGAATCCTGATTTAACAGTAGAACATGTAATCCCTATCTCCTTATACTGTGCAGCTTGTCATAGTCTTACTGTCTAATGAAATATAGCAGTATTCCAGCTTTCCATCAAACTAAGTAGAACTTGCTATGAATATTTAAATGATCACATCTATAGAGGAAGATGCTTTGTGCTCATGCTGTTTCAGAGCATCAAGGACGCTAAGAGATGCAAAGGAGAGGATGAGAGTCTAGTTAGAACTTTGTTTTTCCTACTTTTACAGTTGGGTGAATGCAGGTGAATAGTTATGTGAGAATAGCTACCCTTACAGGTCTTGTGTATTCACATCTGAAGTTCCCAGGGACAGTTTTCTTCCCTGTTTTGCATATGACTGAGCACAATGGCACTGCTCAAATAAGCACCATTTTTTTAAGTGCTAGAGATAGCACACATAGTGTATTTATCTTCAGGACTTTAGGATGTTTAAAAATTTTCCCTGCAATCATCTGCAATAAAGTCTATTTCATATCACTTCAAACTCCATTCAGCACATGAGATACATTATCTTATATTGCAAAAAGATGTCAACCCTTCACCCCACAAAGCTGAATGGAGTCACACTGTCCATGTAATTGTTCCTATTCTTTCCTTTACTTCTTGAGGGAGTGGTAGGGAGGAAATCCTAATTTCCTGGTTTGATGGTACCTTTCATTTATCTTTAAATTACATCTTAAAAGCCAGAGCTGCTGTAGATGATGGAATGAAGAGAAAGGGCACTTTTTCAATTTAAAAATGCTATTACCTGCCCACGTGTACAATATCTTTCCCTGCAGGTTATAAATTGTACACCTGCTCTGAAAGTTTTTATTTCCTGTTATGTTTTTCACTCCATGCAGAACATCATTAGAGAAATGAGGCAGCAGTATATACAATTGACAACAATAAGATGAATGATGGCAGTGGGAAGGCACCATGATGGAGAATTGTCACTCAGCTGTAGAGCTACCTGGGATTGGTTTGTCACACAACATTAGTTCACAAGGCAAATGCCCTTCTGTGAAGAAGCAGGTAAAAGAAAGTCTGTTTTGGGGATGCTGCTTCAGCTTTTGCATTGTGAAATAGAAGAGTAATGGCATGGGTTCACATCTGCTAGTGGCATGGGTTCACATCTGCTAGAACAGCATTGTGAAGCACACTGTAGATGCCCCTGTATCATTGTGATTGTTCACTTACTGTCATCATGCCATCTAGGAGGCCGGTCTCTGGTTTTGGTGGTGCCTGCAGACGCTCCATTGACCATTTCTCAATGACCGATGATACTTGCGGGTTCTCGATGTTGAGCAGGCGAAAACCTGTCATATTTACCCCGCTGTATCTGTAGGGTTCCAGGTCTAATGCAAATAGATCCTAAATCACCATTAAGAAAACAAACAAAACCAGATATAGTATATTAAAAAACCCTAAAATGTTCAGAAGGTAAAATAAGACCAAAATTCTATTTGATTTTCAATCCAAATCTCAAGTGCTTTTTCTTTTTTTTTCCCTGTGAACATTGTGCTTGCCCTCAAAGCCTAGTCCTGACTGCTTCTGTTATAAATCCAAATAAACCAAAGCTGTGTGAAATGTAAGACAAACCACATATCTACTTTATCTACTTTTTGGAACATAAAAATCAGTTCCCTACAGCAACACTATTTTGCAACCAGCCTGCATAACAGTATCGAAGTTTAATTTATAGTAGTCCTCCAAGAGTGTTACAGCTCTGACAAACCAACATGAGGAATTAACTGGCCCATGTCAAGCCTATTTCTCAACTCAGGGAAGGAAAATTCCAAGAGATGTCAAGAGGGTACACTTTTACTACTTATGAATATCATTTTTCTTTTGCCTTGCCTCCTTCAGGTGACTTGCTACCAGTAAGTCTAATGGATGTGTCAGGCCAGTGCAAAGTAAGTCCATGTGCTTCAGTGCTCTGTGTTTACAGGACAGGAAAATAATGGGTATTCTAAGTGATATAATTGTGTAACACACTCCACAGCTGTATTTATCATGCAGCAGAAATATGATAACTGATTCTCAAAGCCTGAAGGCTGGTTTTCAAAACAACTTTTTGCTCACACTGGCAGGCTGATAAAATGACAAACGTATTGGTCATAGTTTAATACCACAGTAACCATCAAAATGTCAATATTTACAACATCACACTGTTGAGATACCATCAGTAATGCTTACTGCTTGTTCTAATGTGTGCTCTATATTTTCACATGCATATCATTGTTGGTGGTTACCATTTTATGTTAGATTGACTACTGTATTGCTTGTTGTATAAAGCCATATGTTCCACAGCGAATCCTGAATTTTCAGTTTCCTTAATGGTAAAATGACCTCAAAGAGGATTTCAAGCTACTATTTCAAGTTCCAAACTTCTAGAGAGGTTTTTTTTTGACTAATTAATTGGCTATTGGATTAAAAAAAAAAATTCTTTTCTAAAAAAAAATATATGGAAAGGAAATAAATAATAAGCTGGTGCACCTGATATAATACAACCCTCTAGGACTGTTCTAGCAATATTGGTTCTTTGTTGTCTTTCTAGTCTGCAATGCAAATGGACCTTAAGCATGGATTCAGTTTTAATTATATATAGCACAAGTTAAAATATAAGAAACATGTGCTGGAAAAAGTGTTTATAGATGTTTATGGAAGAAAATGTAGGGGGTTTCTTTTAATATAAAATTTCCCTATTTTTTTATTTATGCATATGTGATTTTGCGATTTTATAAGTAAATTAAACATTTTAGTGATGAACCTCACCTCCTGTGGTGCTTGACCTTGGCTTCACTGCAGAACCTTTCATTCATTATTTTTTTACTCTGATCCATCTGTACTGATGACTCCTCCTTAAACACAATACTGCAATTAACTGTCATTATACTAAAGCACTAGCCAGTCCCACAGATACTGCAAAACAGTTTCCTTACAAAATTGCAAGTTGATATTACTATAGATTGTTAGCGCTCACCATCCAGAGGTTTTCTTGAATAGCAGCAAAAATAATCTCCTAGAAAATGTGGACATTTTTATCTATCTTTTCTGCAGCAGAGAAAATTCACCCTAAAATTGTTAGAGTTCCTTACCAGTGTTGTAAAAAAATAGTGGTAGTATTCAGTCATCATTCCCATGGAGAGAATCTGTTGAAAGAGATTGAAAGGTGAATGTACTTTGGATGCTTTCAGTCCACTTCACTGGCTTTTGAAAAACATGGGTTAATATGGAACAATATATTACAAGTCATGAAAATTTGATTATAACAAACCCTACATTTTTTTTCAGGAGCAAAAAATATCCTATTCTATTTAAATTATGCTTCTATTACCTCTGTTCTGGAAAGAGATTAAAGATTGCACAACTTCTAGGACATGAAAAACTATGAGAAATAACGATAAACTGATTTTTTTTAAAGTAAAATTTAGTCTGCAGTTTAGAAGTGTTAAAAAAGGAATTTACTAGTAAGCAACAAAATTTGTAGGGAAAAGTGCTTAAGTTCTGGTGTTCTTATTCTGCATTGTCATGTGAGAACAAGACACTCAGTGAGTGCTCACTGAAGTAAACAAGAAAAAAACAAAAAGAAGAAGGCTTCTGTAAATGCCTTTTGTTCCACCTGAGGAATGCAGGTCTGCAGGAGGTTGTCAAAACAATGTAAAGATTTCTTGTCTGGATTAATTTTCCAGAGTCAGACCTTTTGAAGCTCCACAAGGTAAGGATGGCATTTAAATGCATACTGACTGGCCATGGCAAGCAGAAGAAGATGTTTTTCTTCTCAGCCCTCATGTTGCAGGAAACTTCTAGAGGGACTTGTTTTTCCCCTCAGCCCCTCTCCAAAAATCATTCAGAATGCTTACATAAAACACCCCTGATGATGCTGCTCTGCAGTTTCAGTCCACCATCACCTACTCTTGTTGCCACATCCATGCATGCTGTAATTATGATGCAAGCATTTTACCATCTCTGGGATCTTGTGAAGAGGAGGAATTATGAGCTAGGAAACTACTGAAGAATTCATTATCATGACAGTAACACAGGCAGAGGTTAAGCATTATTCAGTTGTGATCACAGTAGAATAAGCATCTGCTATTGATATTTTAGGACCCTTTTAGAAGTGTCTGAATAGCTGTTTGAAAGACAGTGGAAAATAGTGTAATTTGGATAGACAAAATTCTCATTCAAGGCAAAAGCCTCTGAAAATCAGTTGTTTAATTGTGTATTGCAGTTTCTCACACAAAAAGAAAAAAAAAAAACAAAAAACAACAAACAGCCAACCAAAAAAAACCAAACAAAAAAAGCCCCCAAAACAAAACAAAAAGAAAAACACGCAACCAAAACAAACCAACCAAAAGAAACCCCAAAACAGCTCCCTGTTAATCACAACCAATCTATTTCCAGTCACTAAAACTCAAGCCAGAAGGCAAGTATTTTATTGAAATGCTCCACTGCATTTACATGTCAAAATTGCCTTTTTTTATTTATCCTCTTCTATTACATTTCTTAGAGTTATTACCTGTGGAAATGAACAATCTAGCAATTCTGGAGATTGATATTCCTTTAATGTTTACACACACAAAAAATATACATGGTAGCATCAATAGAAACTTTGTGTGTTGTGTTCCCCAGTTGACCTGTGTGCTTTCAGTCTCCTTCATTGGCTTTTGAAAAGCAAGGGCTAATCTGGTACAATACATTACAAGTCATGAAAACTTGATCACAATAAACCCTACATTTTTCTTCATGAGCAAAAAATATCCTATTCTATTTAAATTATGGATGGATTAAGCTCTCCTCCTTGGAGCTGTTGGATTTCTATTTCTAAGATCCCTGCTATGGAAAGGAGATGCCTGTCAGGATTTTTATGGTGCAGGTCTGTTTTGGGCTGAAACTATATTGAAATAACCCAATTACTTTATGTGGTCACAGAGCAGCAATGAGGTTATACTAATGCAGTCTGAGCCCAGGTAAGCAAGCCACTATATGCCTAGGTGTTTTTTTATCCTCTGCAGGAAGTTCACATCTGGTCCATGGTATTAGATTAATACGAACACAAGATCATACTAATAAATGTAAATAAGAGGGTATGAATGCCCAGATTTGATTTATTGACTCATTACAGTTTTAATATTAGCTTGAGGTAGAAGACCTGACATCAAGTTATTGCTCTTCTGTTACCCGAAGACATAAACTGCAATCTCTCTGTGTGGAAATAGTAAAAAAATGTAGAACCATGCTAAAACATATACTGCCTTAAAATAATTTACACTGACTAGACAGCTACATTAAGTAAAATGAGTATAAAGTGTGTAGCCTGGATGTTTGGGAATCACTACCTAGTTGTGCTGCTGCAGCTACACTTCTGCTGGAAAGCAGTTAGTTAATCCCAGGTAGCTCTGTTATTGCTTTCCTCAGAAATCCAAGGGCATTAGCCTGAGAGGAGTGTTTGCCTTCTGAACACATTTTTGATTAAAACTTTTTATGAGAATATTGATTCCCAAGTTATGTGCTATAAACAGAGCTGGCAGGACACACACATGTGTGTGAGTAATAATGATTTCAAAAGTCATGCTACAGGATTGTCTTTGAAAACAAAACAGAACCAAAACCACTGAAAACCAAGGGTGGTTGCATGAGAAAGCAAGGTACAGTCAGTAATGTTATCTGCCATAATCAAGACACAGGTTCACAATGGCAGTTGCTGGATAGGTGACATTGATTTGCCAAGGACTCTGCAACCAAGGTCTCCGTGAGAGATGCTTACTGACATTTTTCCATAGAATGTATTGCAGCAGCCCAGGAAAGTTTAATCAACATGTTGCTTTTGTGTTTCTCCTATTAGCAAAGACTGAATTAAGATATGAAGCTACAGACAGCTGGAAGAGAGCAACTAAGTGTTGCAGACACATTATTAATGTCCTTATCTGCTTAAGGAATAAGAGTTTGTGCTGGATCTGTCCCAGGGTGAGCTCTGATCTACTACTGAGCTTTTCCCTCTAATTTAGCATTGGTCACAAGACCAGCCTTAATTGGTTGTCCTCACCTCTAACAATCATTAAGGAAATTAGTTAACAGTAACATAGCACTTAGATGTTCCTGTGACATGTTAGATCTGTAGTTTGACATAAATAGGGTGCTTTTTATTCATGGATTGCTGAAGTTTGTAATAATAGTTTATTTATGGTTAGGGTGATTTGATTGCTAAGTAAAATTCCCAAAGAACGAAGATTCTGACAGTAGCAAATGCCCACGCGGCAGGAATGTATTAGGAAAGCAGGAGGTGAAGACAAGTTAAAGCAAAAGCAAGAGAAATGATGAAGACCCACATGCATTAAAGACTTCTGAGACAATGATTTGGGTATTCCTATTTGTTTAAATAGGTGAGTTGCACTTGTCTGTTCTCAGCAGCAAGTACTTGTGTTTTTGCAACACAGCAGATAAATGGACTGCAGCTTCTAGGAACTATAGGAAAGAGACATTAATAAAAGCAGGGTAGTAGAAAAGACTCTTTTCAGGTTGGGACACCTCTGAAGTAATTTGCAAAATATATACACAGGGTCTTCTTACAGAGCAAGTATCCTCACCACTAGAGAAAATGAGCAGAGTATCTCAGAAAAAAGGGAAGGCAACAAGATGGGTTTGTGTATATAGCTGCCCAAAAGAAAGTAGAATGAGATCTCTTTACACATTCCTATATAAATAACTTTGCATGTAATTGCTGAAATAATTATGCATCTATTTAAATAATAACAGCTTTTACTTGCTGTGGAACTTAGAGGAATGTAAATTAGTGAAACCAGGCTAAAATATTCTGCATTCCCCTTGCAGATCTCCTACCCTTCCTGGACTGCGTAAAATCTGTTCCTCAGCTAAACTCAGATATGGGTTGATTATGGATTATCCTGCCAAATAAGATAAAGAGACTTCCATCTCTAATCATCCATTTCAGATCAGATGTTTGTGCCTTGTCTTTCCCAGATCTGTATTTTTAGTCGTGGGTCATGAACTACAATGAGAATCTGAACAAGTATCTGTCAAAATATATATGGCAAGTGGATAGAGGATGGATATAAATATTCTCTCTTACATCTGTAAATCTTTGAGCTCCCTGTTCCTGGTTTGTATCATATCCCAGCTCCAACATACTGTATGTTTGCTTTGTAAAAGGTCACCACCTCATTTAAAGCTAGTGTCAGTCTTCCTTCAAGATGGGCTGAAACTAGAATGATGGTAGAGCATATTAGTAGTAATGACATCGAATCCTTTGCTTGTTTTCACTTTGCATTTTCCTCAGTCATTATTTAATTTTCTGACCATTAAATGAATATATGTCATTATCCAATTAATTAGTCCCACCACTGTTTTCTAAGATCATCAATATGCACCATGATGAATAATAGCACATCTTCCTCCTTGCCTCTCAAGTGTTTGATATAAACGATTTATATTTTGTTTACAGTGTCTCCTTGGATTCTATGTACACAACTTTACTTGGACATGGCTTAACTCATTGGAAATCTGCATCCCAATTTCCAACGGATGCAGTCAAAGCAGTGGTCCAACTGTAGAGGTATAGAGTTCCTCCAACATGAACATGAGACATATCAAGAAATTAGATATATTCTGTAAATACTTCAGGAGTATTGGAGTCCAAATGAAAACATGGACTATAACAATAGGGTAGGTTAAATGTGTTGACCCAGGGACTCAGTCAGCTGTGTTTGCCTCCCTCTGCTTCCTGAAGAGATCCCACTGAGTTAGGGCAGGAGCCTTACCTCTCAAACTCCAGCCTAGACATAATCCCACAGTAATAAAATTGAAAGCACTCTTTTATTTTGAAAGTCTGCTTGCATTTGCACTACTCAGTGAATCTTCCAAGGAAGGAAAGAACAACTGCATGACTTAAGTTTATGTAACTAGTTCAGCTTCCTCATTGACTGCACAACTAAGAAGAACAGACAAGTGCAGATCTCAGCATAGCACAGCTATGATGTTACACGGCCAGGATCCCAAAAGACTGTACTCTAATAGTCTGTGCTGCTGTATCTTCCAAGCTCTGAATAAAGTTCCTGAGGCAATAGTCATGTTTACTTCTATGTCTATGGAGACCCACAGTTAGATTTGTGAACCAAAGTGCACTGTCAAATTTCAAGGTAAATTACCCCTGCCACACCATTTCTGTGCCCATGGTCTTCAGTGACGTCTTAACTTATGATTCTGGCCACTTCATGCCATTCACCAGAAACCAAGTACCCAGAAGAGGACATGTCCTGAGCAAAACCCCTTTAGAAAATGAATGAGAGAGAGGAGAAACACTGAGTTGAGTATCTGCCTGCTTCTCACCCCGAGGCTTGGGGTATTCAGGAGGATCTGGTGGAAGTGATCTAATCCTTCCTTAGCAGAGAGCTGTCTTCAGCCTACCTGTCAAATAACTAGAATGAGCATAGTCAAGAAAAGAAGTTTTATATTCTCGTATTTATTATTGTGACTGGAATGTATACTATGATGACACTTAGTTTTTGTACTTTTCTAGGAATTGAATTAAATATTTTGGTCTTTTTCTGTTACATAGTGAAAGAAAGGATTTTAGAATGTCCTAAACCTGATTGAATATACAGTACCTATCATAAGATTTGTTTTAAAGGCATGAAGGAAGGCCTAGATACTGTAAGGCTAGTAGCAACACAGTCTAGGAGAGGTAAGTCTGCCTAACCGTAAAATATATGTCAACTGTTGGTTTGTTAAAAGAATAAACTGAAGGTTAACTGTAACAACTAAAACCCTTAAACTAAGTTCCTCACACAGAAAGATAGCATCAGACTAAATACAGTATGTGCAGGGTATATCGGAAGATAAGTGCGTAAAACAGATCACAATTTGCAATAGCTACATTTAACTGACTCATGGGATTGCTTACCTAGTCTAGAAAGAGCACCAAATATCTGTACACAAAATATTTCAGGTAAATTTTGTAACCAGCAGGTTCTTGCCTAAGAAAGTGATACTATCTTTCTTGAGTAAGGGACTCAGTCCTTGGCAAGTTTGGAGAGTGCCTTATTTTCTCACAGTCTTTTAGGGTTGTCTATTTTTAGGCTTGGAATGAAAAGAGATGCTAGGAACTCCCAGAGCAGAGCAGGACAGACACTGCTGAAGTCTAACAGAGACGCCCCTACAGATCTTAAGCAGATCCTGAGGATGACTTTGGAAATAATAGTTTTAGTCTAAGAAGCCACAACTGCATTTAGCTCTTGCTTTTGGCGTCTCCTTGTCAGATGATTTGTCCACCCTTCATGTGTTTTAAAGTTCCATCAGACAAGATTTTCAAGTAGACTATGGGAGTGTCAGATTAGCTGCAACTTTTTTGATCAACTCTGATGGTGCAGTACTTCTTGTTTGAAAACCCTTCTGGCATAACCTGCCAGTTCAAGTAATTTTAGAATATCTCGATCCTTGCAGAATGAGTCATTTTGGGCAGCAGAGCTGCCAGTTTGGGTAACAACCTGGTGTAGGCAACAGAGCAGGAAAACTTTTATAGCCACCATGCACCAGTTGCATGACATTACCAAGCTTTGTGAGGGAATATGGAGAGAAAATTCAAAGTGACTATTGGAAAAGGCTGCAATAAACAATCACATTTTCCTCTTGCTCCTTCCGTATCTGGGTGATGAGCAGGCCAGGCCTCACTGGGCTGACTGGGGACTGTGAAAGCTTGTGCTCTCTGCAATATTTCAGAGAAAAGGGGAAATGTGTGAGTTTAAGGAACAGGTAATTCATCTGTGTTCAGGCTTTGTATTTTGTTTAAATTAGATTATTGATTTGCCTGTTCTTGTTGAGCACAAGGAAGAAGAGTGGCTCAATGTTTTTTGGTTGAAGCTATAAATAAGCAAGACAGTATCATTTAAGATAAAAAAATCTGTCTTTTGTGCTGTTTTGTAAACAGCAGGTTGAAGGAGGCAAGTGAAGATGTCACCTTCTGTAGTGCCACAGCCTCATAATGCGCCTGGGTCATGTAGCTCCACACTTCCCCAAACAGGTCCATATACTGACTCTTTCAGGATATAATTTCAAACATGATAATTCTTTTGCTCCCAGAAAAAAAAGCATTTAGGCATCTCTTGCCCTTCCTTCCTGGGAAACAAGCCTTGACACAGACAGTGTCCCACTGAGCACTAGTGCAAGCAGCTTGCAAACTCATTGCTGCTGCCACCAATTCCAGTAGCACAGGCACTTCTGGAAGAAGGGCAGCAGGTTTTCCACTTTGCCTGTGCCTTCAGCTCAGAGGAAGGCTGGTGTCTGACAGCAGAAATGCTGCTGTCAATATGCCTTGTTGCCCCATAGAAGGGAAATGTGACCAGAGCAGGTGAGAAGTGACTTTTTGCCTCTTTCCCAGAGGCTTGGAGGTGAGAGATGCTGATCACCTTGGCTGGGAAATGTCCAAATGAGATGGAGCTGATCCTGGTGCAAGGAGGTACACCCTTGGACTTGGAAGCAGGGAAATTGCAGGCCTTTATGTAAAACTTTAGGGGGGAATCTGTGCAGACTCAGTGGGTGAGGAGGACACAGAAATCAAGCATAAGCAGTGGTAGGTATGTGTCTGTGTGACCCTGCTGCAATTTTAATCTGCAAAATACCCTCCACCACTCAATCCACTAAAAACCACCACTTCCTTTAGCTATCTTCTCTTTCATGGGCTACTAAACATCTCCTATGTTATTGTAAATACAGTAGGCAGACAAGAAATTGTTGCTTTGGGGTCAGGTTTAAGTGACTGTTTGCTCTGATTCCTAATCCTATTAGGAATATTATATAATTTAACAATCATATTTATTTTTTCCCATAATACCTATTGGATCATTTACAAAGTCAAATATAGTCTCTACTAACACTGAAGAGTTTTCTTAAAATAATTTCTGTAGTATACTCTTTAATATCTTGTTTTCATTCAGTGTAAAATTATATGGGGGTTTCTGTGTGCAGTGATGAGAATGTGAACCATGGTACTTCATATAGCTAAGCTATAATCAGATGAGTCATACATTAATTCAGAGCCCTCCATACCTTCCCATTTCACAGCTGACTCTGACAGTGAGGAACTTCAACATGAGTTACTGCTGACAGCACCTAGCTTCAGCCACAGAGCTGTATAATATAAAGGCCATTTTCCCTTTCTTTCTAGCCTATATTTATGTTGCTTCCTTTTCTGCAGTTCTGACCCACAGGTGTACCTTGCTTAATTTTCCTGTTTTCTTCCTCACTGCCACTCACCATCCTTCTCTGAGTCCTTAAGGCGTTGGAGAGCATTATCTGTACCTGCAGCCTGTCAGTTGTCTCCCTGATCCATTTCCCACACAAACTCTTACTGACACTTTGCCCTGTCTTAGTGCACCTTTTAGCACTCCCTCTTCTTCGTTTGACACTAAGGTTTTTTTTTCCTTTCTTGCTTTTTTTTTTCCCATACTCAGCCTGGTATTTTTGAAGCTTTGTGCCTCCTGCAGTGTGCCAGACACCTGCACTTTCTTCTTGCAGATCCTTGAAAATTTGTGTTGTCAGTTTAACTCTTCCCCCACAAATCTCATTTTGGAGAAGCTTGTTCCTGCTGTCATGTTTTAATGCTTTTGGACAGATCTACAGGAAGCAGACTGAGGGGACAGCAGCTCTCCTGTCCACCTTCCCAGTGTGCTCCTCATCACATGAGAGAGTAGCTGCATGATTGTGCACCTTCCCCTTGCTCTGCCCTCACATTCCCAACATCATGCCTGCACCTGGTCCTGCTGTAGCTTTAATATAAACTTCCACCAAGAAAACCCTAAAATTTAGTACAGGCCAACTTTTCTGACAGCAATAATCTAGCACTACCACCTCATGGGAACTTGTGTGCTGTTCTCAGCTGTGTTGCATCTGATTTAGGACACCATCCTGTGCATCTATTTTCACAGAACAAAGGTTCTCCAATCTAGAGAGGATGATTTTAGGCTCCTTAGACTAATGCAACCAGTAAGTTGTCTTTCTTAATTTGTTACATAATGCTGCTCTGTATAACTTAAATATTTTGGCAAAACATTCTGGGATGGAAGTATAGGCTTTAATGTTTATGGTGCAGAACAATAGTTCTACATTTTGATCAGTGGAATCTCTCTGATGATGTTCTGGGATCATTGTTTCCCCTAATAGACTTACTGACAGCAAAACCAACCACCCCTCATACCTACAGTTGCAGCAAAAAGGGAAATGCCATCCACAATGTATTACATGCTTGATATTATTGTCTATAGCTCAATGAATTGCAGGAGCCAGTGCTTTAGACTTCAATTGCCTAGAAATATATAGCAAGTGACAACAGTAAATTCTAATTTACACCACTCTTTGTGAGCTCCTAGTAATGTCCCAGCCCATTAACATCAGGCTTCGTGGCGTTTGTCACTGTCTGTGCGGTTGTCCAACTCATACTATGTCAGTGCTATGTCGACACTCCCACAATAGCCTATCCTGATTTAAACTGCATGTTGTTTGTTTTTTTTCTGCTGATATTTTCTCCTATCTTCTTGCTGTGCCAAATTTTAAAATATAATGAGGTAGTACCAGCAGACCAAATCTTGCTTTCTTGCAGGTAAGTGAATGCAAAGTTACACTCCTGTCTGCAGTGGATTCACGCTCCATTGTTACTGTAGTCAGCATTGAACCTGATGTGCAACATCTGTGGAGGCAATAGCTCAACATGAGCCGCTCCCTAAACACTCCAAAATGGGCTTTTTTTCTTTTTTTTCCTCTGTGGGGAAGACATAAAAACTGTGTTAAACCAGGACAAGCTAACATAAATGTGACAATCTTCCTAGTCAAGCAGAACCTGAAGTATTAAAAGAAATACATATTTTCTTCTGCAGGGTATCTATGGGTTTCTCTTCAGACATCAATAATGCTGCTGGTCCTTATGGCCCTGTGAAGCCCTGAAGTCTCCCAGAGTGCTCAGATGCTGCTACACATTCTGTAACAACTTCTGTCCCTGGTATTAACAACCCTGTGTGCTAATTGGTAAATGCATTTAGATTTAGTGTTTCCCAGAAAATGAAAACCAGAAAGGCTGACAACTTTTAGGATACAAAATGAATGTCCTGCTTTTTCACCCCCTTCCCCTTACCTGCTTAAGAATTTCTGCTGCTGTTTCATGTGAGCAATCAAATATCACGTAGAACTCCTTGCCCTTTTTCATCTCCTTCAGTAAAGGCCTGGCGTCTTTATTCCCAGAGGGCAGTTGGCGGATTTTGATTTTAATGTTGTATCGAGAAGGGGCTTTGATGAGTTCTTGCAGGCGAATTAGACCTGAAAAATGATATGCAATTACACAACTAACCATTTCGTGAGATGAGTATTTATTGTCACCTAAACAGGGTCTCTTATACTGCCAATATATTTCATATATACAAATGGTTGTTGTTAGCTTCATATTTGCCTGTCTTCTTACTGAGCGCACCCTCAGCAAATTTGCCAATAACACCAAGCGGTGTGGTGCAGCTGACATGCTGGGGGGAAGGGATGACATCCAGAGGGACCTTGACAGTCTTGAGAGGTGGGCTTGTGTGAACCTCATGAGCTTCAACAAGGTGAAGTACAAGGAAGAAACCACCATTCTGTGTCTTCAAAGCCAGTGGCTAGCCAGGGTTGCACTTACCAATAATTATTCTAAATAGCTATCTGTATGTCTCTCATTGCCCCCATTTCAGCATATATTGAAATATACCAGAGAAGGAGCCTTAAATTTTTCTTACTAACATTTTAGAGAGAAAAAGTCTGAATGCATAGTGACTTGTATAAGGTCACTCAGCAAGTCTGAGATCTTATAAAGAACTGAAATATTTTTAGATCCAACTCTACACCCATGTACTCAAGAACATGATTTCTAAGACTATGTCTTCAGCTGCTACAAATCTATATGGCTTATTTGAAGTCAGCGGAGCTCAACCAGTTGCAGATTTGTCCAAGTATTTAAGCAGTGCAGTTATGCTAGCTAAATCATCACTCCTGTGTAATTTGTACTGCTTCCAAAACCTAAGTAAGGAAGTTAAAAGTTCTTTGAGGTGTGTGATTACAGTCTCTTTCTTATTATCCATGAATGTAATTTGCACACAAAAACTCATGATCTCCTGCTGAGTGAAACTAAAAGGCTGCCTTAAAATATGCATAAAGAGAGACAGAGTATGGGCAAGAAGGACTTCTTGAATAAAAATCAAACAAATTATTAATATGAAAAAATATCACTCTCCTGCTGAGAGTGGGTATATATTTGTCTTGTGAGTGAATGTCCTTGGTTGAATGGTCCTATGGTGTATATATAAGGCAAGATAAAGCATTACTATTTCTTCTGAGGTTAGTGAGTGATTGCTGTGTTGAGTACTGTTGGCTTTCACTCAAGTACTGGTAAAGTGTTTTGAAAAAAATAATCTTTCCCTCCTCCTGCAATGCTGGGTCTATTCTTTGCAGGTTTTCAAGTATCAACAATCAATATAGAATATTAAGCATCATGAGTATTCAAATGTAAATTACTGCAAGCACTGTGAGATCAGGGCCTGGCTGGAAGCCAGCTTGTGTAAATATGAAACAATTTGAGCTCATTATAATGAGAATGGGGCACATGTTTCCAGCACTGACTAACAAGTAGGGAAGTTTATGTAATCCAGCTGTAAAAGTATAGCTTGGTTGTACCATGCACTCAAGCATTCAGCCCTTGATCTCAGTGCCTTGGCCACTATAACAAATAGCAACTCTAAGAGTGAGAACTGAGACTTGGGAGGAAGAGTTCAGCATTCAGGGAATCTTGTATCTTATCCACAACCTTAGGCTGTGTACTGTTGTTCCTCTTTCCAGCAACAAAAAGTACTTTAGTGCAACTGTGGTGAAGAGCTGAAGAAAAGGATTTGCCCACACACCTTTTTGGGGAGACACATACGCTGTGTGCCTTAAAATATATACTTTGACTCCATGAGACTTGGTCCTTACATTTTCCATCACTTCCTTCTGCTACCTGAATTGAAGGCAAAGCCTATCCACAGTGTGCTGAAGATATCAAAGAAGCAGTGAAAAGACCTGTGGTTATTTTTCTGGAGGACCAGGCAAAAGCCTGAATCAACTGACTGTCAGGATAATTAATAGCACAGGTGAAAACCATCATTGCTCTTTCTCCTCTTTCTCGGCAAATCCAAAACTTTGGACGTAATATCACCAAGTCTTGATCTGGGACAAACCTTAAAAGCAAAGTCTGACTCCTGGGTGGAGCAGGGAAGACCCGGGCAATTGCAGTTTTTAGGGCAGTCACTTATCTCTTGCTTGGTGAGGCCATCTGGAGCTCAGCCTGTAACATGCAGGAGGCATCACAGACTGCCCATGAGGTTGAGGAAGTAGCAGAACAGATAGGAAGGGCTTAAAGGTGACATATCCTGGGCATTGGCATCTCCTCTGCAAGATCAATGATGTCACCTTAAACCAGAAAACCAGACTTGTTTCACTAACTTTCTTGGGCTCCTGCCAGTATTCTGCTGCCTTTTAGACATCTTAGCACTTTCCCCTTTTTCTTCTTAAACAGGGTTGGGAATTTTCTGTATTTTCATAGAAGTATCTTGTGTTCTTCAACCGTGATGGATACAGGAAGCTTTGGGTTTGGATTTCCACTTTCAACTAGTGGTCTGATCAAGAGAAATGGTTTTCTCTGACATTTGAGTAAAATGTTAAAATATGTGAAAATCTTTGAATATTTCATATATTTTGTGATGTCTAGAACTACTGCAAGTTCTGTGAAACATGTTCAGGAGTTCA
The DNA here is from genome assembly GCA_013399075.1 of Chloroceryle aenea. Taxonomy (NCBI): domain Eukaryota; kingdom Metazoa; phylum Chordata; class Aves; order Coraciiformes; family Cerylidae; genus Chloroceryle; species Chloroceryle aenea. The sequence continues at coordinate 411,865 of VWZY01002141.1, read as the reverse complement.
AACATGTCTAATATAAACACAGTGTTCCAAGAGGCAACCAATCTTACACATTGGCACTATGCATGGTAGTGTGTTTCAGTAGAAAATGTTCAGCTCCCCACTTCCCTTTTTTAAAACAAAACAAACAAACTGTATGTGTAATTCAAACAGATCTAAAATTTAAGAAATACTTTTACTGCTTCATGAGAGTGTTCTGCTTTTTATTAAAAAACTGTGTCAGAGTTAGCAAAAATTAGTCTCTTGTAGCACAAGTTAAAAGAAAACAGATCCAGTAGGAACTTGAATTCTACCGTGTGCAAACTAATTGAACTGATATGATTAAAGCCTTAAATGCTGGGAGAGCAGGCTACAAGTGGGGAGAGTCAGGGGTTCTTATAGAAGTTGAGGAATTTGATGTATTTGCCCTTCTTAACAACTTGTAGGTTGAAATAATTGAATTCAGGGAAGATAGAACAAAAGCAGAGTGAATCTTCACTGAAAGAGTGTTTTTTCTTTTGTTTGAATTACTGATAACTGAGACAAAGTCATGTATCTGTTACAGATCTATGTGCCAAATAAACAAGTGCAATAGTGGGATATTGGAATGTATCTATTACACCCCACTAAATTAAACCAGAGAACAGTACATCTATCCAGATGTAGCATGTGGAAAGGTAAACCATAATTTATAGTACCTATGTTTGGGAAATGCATGCTTCATGCATGCAATCTATTGTAAGGCTTCATTAGATTGTCTTTAAACATCAGGAGACTTTTTTTGCCTAACACAAAGGCATTGCTCTGGATATAAACTAGTTCTTTTTAAACATCTTTATGAAAAATTAAGAATAATCAGAATGACAGCTGATTATGACCTGAGGACTCTGAACATAAGGTGAATTATGCTTGATATGGAAAAAAAGAGCACAGTCTCAACTTGAAAAACAAATAAGTTTGCTTAGAAGTCTTATTTTTCCCTAGCATTGGAAAGATACAGACATTAATGAGTGGGATGAAAATTTCAGGAAAACTATGAGATGTTTAAATAAATACTACTCTGTAGCCAGAAAACATTAATTTACTATCAAGAGAGATGGCTTTGGCTGAAAGTTCATCTTTCAATTGCACAGTAAGAACAGTGATTAGAAATAAATATCAACTGTAGTGTGTTTTATTACTCTTATTTATATTGAAGGCTAAGAGACAAGAGGGTAAAATTCTGATCAGCTCAAATCAGGAAACATGAAGAAATTTTGCAAATGTATGCTAGGAACAGAATACAGTAAAGTTGTATAACATGGTGCATTTGGCATCAATTAGCATATTTGATAAGAAGTAGGATTAGTAAGTATTTCCTATTCCAAATGTAATTTTTAGCACTATTCGATGCAAGTTTTCTTCCTATTTCTTCCTATTTACATAAAATTTGTTTATTATTGACAGTCCTATAAAGTCCACTCAATAGATTACTAATACTCAGCAACTACTGTGATAAATATTGGAACACTGAATGAATTCTAGAAGATTGGAAGTAGGTGCTAATTTTTCATCAATATCAGAAAGGGCTTACCCAGTGTCAGCCACCAACCAAGCTAAGAGTAAAGCTGATATGGTGGTAAAATGCTGAAGAATGAAAACCTGGGGCTATAATTAAGAAAAAATGTTAAGTTGTTAAGGGAATATAACTCTGTATCACACCAAGAGCCTTTGCTTGGTGCTACAAGTTCTGTTGACGCAGGTAGCTTCCTAAATGTAAAGCATTTGCTCCTGGGAGGTTTCTATGCTCATAAATCATACCACTTGCTTGTGAAAAATCTGGGACTGTAAAGTAATTGTTTGCCAGATCTCAAAAAACAGATGACAGTGAGAAAGCCTTATTAAACAGCAGAGGTCTGTGAAGGCTGATGCTAAACTCTTCAAACATTTGTAGTGCTCTTGTTTCTGAATGAACTCAAAAATCATTGACTGGAAAAAAAATATTGCTGAAAAACATTTGGATGTCAATAACTGGCGTCATAGTAAGTAGTGTTTGAGATAAGGAGAGTATCCACAAGTGATTTGGAAAGATGAGCTCATTCTGATGTACCATGTTTTTATAACATTGCTCAGTCCAGACTCATAATTCTGTTTCTGTTAAAGGGTGTGTCCCTGAAGCAGTGAAAAGCATAACTACAGGAGGTGGGCAGCTACAGCTTGGCAAACTGGAACTGTACGTGGCCTCTGTGCTGGTGTTTGCCATGACAGCACATGGACTTGGAGCAGCACTGTAGTGGGAAGGATGAAAGAAGGATTTTCCTCATTTAAACTTCAAAATAGACTCAACCTACAAAAGGGCTAATCTCAACCTAAATAATCTGGATATGGATCATTGAAAGTTCATTGTTACAGCTATGAGGTCATTGTTTAGGAATGAAGCTTCATTTTGCATACTATTAGTCTCTACAAAAAAATAGGTTAATATGTTTTTTATTCTTGTGGTTTAACAATGTCAGACATAAGAGATGAGAAATAAAAAGTGCTTGAGCTAAATGGCATCACACTAACCTCAAATCCAAAGACTATTTATACTGATCAAAGCTGACCTGTTTACTTTCCCAACTCCAGGTTAATAAGATGATCGATGACTAATTTTCTTTGTAAATATCTCTGCAAATGAAGTCTTTTTAATATCAGCTAATTCTGCAACTAATTATGCACACAGCACTTAGTTTTTTGAAATGCTGATTTGATAACAGAGCAGACTGAAAAAGACATCTATTTGTTTATCCATGAGTATATTTTGGCATACAGTGCTAGGAGTCCAGCAATCCCGCTGAGCTAGACTGTCATAATGGAAATGCAAGACCACAGCAGTAAATCCAGCCTGACCTGTTCTTTCTCTTCCACCTCCAGCCCTCTGGTGTGTTCCTCAGTCCAAGATGAGCAAAATCAGTCCAGATGGGCTGCTTGTTAGAGGGTATGACTTTTCTCCCTGTGTCACATTACAATCCACTGGAAAAATACAGGTTGTGAAAAGCCAGATGCAAGAGAATTAAGTAACCCCTTTAACACTCCTGGCTCCTGCCTCCCCTGTTCTCTGGGGACAATAACAACAATTACCTCCTGCAGTGGACCAGAGGATTGAGATATTCCTTGGTACACCTGGCTCCTACTCCTCTATTTATTGTGTTGGATGATCAGTTGACTCTCTTATGACCTGGGTTGTGGCCCAGAGCGGGGATACAAGCACCTCAAGAACCAGTAAGTTCTGTGCATGAACAACCAGGACCCTCAAGTTCAGGACATAGGCAAACCAGAATATTGTAACTCTTGAGTTAGGCTGAAATGAAAAAGTACCTAGTAAGTGTCAATTACCTTGCAACCTATAAATAGTGATCCAAAATTACACCCTTTAAGCTCTTCTGGAATGCAGTGGGCTGCATCCAGCATCTCTCCTGCATTAGGACACCTCTCAGGACTGCCTGCTGATGAAGTCTATGCCAGGCCTGGGCAAAACCACCTCCTGGAGGCTTGACTCCCACCCATTGAGAAATGCTGATGCATTGTCAGCATGTACTCTAAACTCCAAGGCAGAAATTTTGATTACAGGCTCGTCTCTTTTACCCACCTCTCTACCTGTCTAGGTTTTTTATGCATTTGGTTTTATGAGTGTGGGCATCTACTTATTTCACTGGCCAAGTATTTCTGTGTCTGTATGCTCTGAGTTTATGAGTATATACATGCTTTGGTTTGAGATACTTCGTAGAAACTTTGTGTGAATCTTGTCATTCACTTCTTGTAGTAAGGTTTGCATAAATCAGCCTTTATCTCATTTTATAAATAAATCCTGAATTCCTGACAAATCAAACTGTCAAACATACTCATCCGCCACACGGTGTCTTACTTAGTTGTTTCTGTTTTCTTTATCTCTACAGATAAGATGTCTCCAAGAAAACCTTTTCTGCTGCATAGAGTGTTCCCTTACCTGTACCTTTGTGCCCCGTAAAAGACAATCATTTGGCAGGCTTTGGCCAGCATTTCTTGTGTTTTGACAGGAGAGTTATAGATCTCTCTGAGTTTTTAATGGTTTCTTTACAGGCAAATCTTTTCTTGTGAAGGTAGATTATGGACCCTTAATATATGACTGAATCCGCATTGTAGGAGAGAGTATGTTCTCTGCATTCATGCTTGAAATAAATTTTGTTGTGTAATCCTGATGGACAGTACTCTTTCTGAGAGCAGTTTAGGTACACAATTCCCTCAATGACCAGAGCAGCTAATAATACAGGCTAGCAGCTACAGGGGTGGTAAAGCCTGTATATGTAAGGACATGTAAAAGTGGCTTGGACTTCTTTATGACATCAACACTCTTACATGGTCTCTGTGTATTAAAAAAAAAACAAACAACCCAAGCAAGTCCTAGTCTCTGCTAAACTTTTAAATCATTTGTTCCCATGAATGAATTAATTATTCTCTTTTTTTTTTTTTTTTTTTTTCCCTACTTTTCCCCTGTAAATTGAAAGGGATGTGTTAGTGATATTGGTTGTAGTGTGTTGCTGGACAGCTATGACTACTGTGTGCACCAAGGGAAAGTTCTCGTCTTAAAGAATGAGTGATCTCTGAGTTAAGAGTCCCAATCTGGAAACATTTACATAAATTGCAGCTTTCAGATTCAATCTTCAGTACTCAGATGACAAGAAGGTTGACTGTATCTGAGACAGTTACAAGGAACAAGTCTCTATGTTAAAAATGCTGCAGCTTGAACTTTGGGGTTCTGGATGCATTTCTTATAAGATCAACCCTTCAGTAAGAGGGGGAATCCCTAAGTAGTCCCATACTACAATATTTATTATTTTTAAGCTGTGTTATTTGTTCCACAAATAGAAAGGAAAACATGATTGAGTATTTAGAATCCAGGAGCTACCTTCTGGTGACTTCTTAAGGTCTGGTGAAATGAACAACTCTCCAAAAGCCACAGCAGCTGAAGGGTAGCTGAGCCTTAAGAGAACTTTGTCACCTATATTCTGTGGAAAACTGCTGTATGTATGCTAAACTTAACTATTAGAGTCACTCTCTCTAACAAAGTCTATTCATATATGTACATTGATAGAAGTACATGATCTGCAGTGCTCCTCTACTACTTACCTGTACTGTCTTCATATACTACTGTCACTATTTTCCAATTGTAGTACAGTACAAGATCCAAAACTGCTCTGCTGATGGCTGAATAGTCTGGATAGAGATTGATATAAAATGCATCTCTGTTATCCACTGTAGGGTGCTTCCATCGGGTCTGAATATGTGGGACTTCAAGTGCATTGCAAATGGACTGCACTGCGCTGACAGAGGAGCTGTGGGAAGGTCCAAACAGAGCAGCTACACCAAGAGCGAGCTGGTCACATGCTGGGGGGGAGAGGAAGAAGCTGTTAGTAGGAAAAAGCAAGTCACTTGTGTGGTGTTTACTGAGATCATTTATTCTCCATCCAACCCCATCATTTCAAAGTGATAAAGGGTAACTATGTTGCTCCCAAACCCATTAAGAGATTTGCAAGTGTTTCCTGAAAATGGCTTTACTGATTAGTGTTATGCTCTAGAACCTGCCTGCTACAAATAAATAAAAACCAACTTCTCTGCTCATTACCTTCAGATCACATTGATTCCTAAATTGCCTTTCTCAGAATTGCATTATATTACAGAAACCAGAAATTTTCTGGCTATGGGCTTGCTAAAGGAAGGTCATATTAATAAAGTTTTATGGTATCTTGTCAGGAAATATGTTTATGAAGTCACAACAGACACTGTATAGATACCTTCTGTGACTGGGAAGCTTCTACCGATGTGAGTTGCTTTAATTTCAGGCTACTCTAGGCAATCTTGCTCTGGCAGGGGGATTGGATCTTTATTGGTCCCTTCCAACCCCTACCATTCTCTGATTCTGTGATACTGATGGAATATAAACATTAAGGGGCACTATGATTCATGACACTTTATAACCTGTATTTACAAAATAAGCAGAAAAGACTAAAACCCTCAGTAATGACACAAGGAAATAAAGAATGAACACATACTGACGTTTCAATTCTTTTCCAAATCAGGCAAATGTTCATATCAACAAAAGTTTCTTTCTCCTTGTGTGCATATCTCAGCCAAAAGATTCTCTCCTGTATGTGTCTTTTCACTTTTCTCTCCCTCCCATGTCTTCCCAGTCTGACAGAAGATGATGTAATATTTGATGTAATATTAATTACCTTTGTCCATTAGTAGAATTTACTGTAAATGATTCTAATAAGGTCTTTATTGACTGGAACAAAACCCCACACTGAGTTGCAGTGATGTACTCTTTGTAAGGTAGATCTTTGTGGGAAAATTTAGAAATTACAATGATTACATGAAATACGAAATACACAAACATCTGCAATGAGCTGAGATTTTTAAATTAATAATAATCTCTCAGATAGTAATAGAATATGACAGAAAATCAATTATTTTCTGTATTCAGCCTACAAATGAATGTTTCACAGACAGCATAAAATGCATAGGCTTTCAAGGTTTAATTCAGAAGGCATCTTAAAAGATCACAGATTTTAACATGCAAATTGCATAAATAATATCAATAATTCATGATGAGAAGAAATTACTTCTCTCTGAAAGGATTTCTTACACATAGATTTACAAAAATATTTATAATCAGCTCCTTCCTACAGAGTAAATGGAGAAGGTACTTTCACAATAATCAACAAAAGAGATTCTCACTCTGCAGGGAATATAAGATCTTGTCTCTTTGGATTATATGAATTAGAAATACAGCATGCTTGATATTTAATAGCATATAGTTCCAGAACACACATGATACTTGAAAAAGAGTGCTATAAAGAGGATTTAAAGCTATTTTTTATGTTCTTTTAAACCATTCCCCTTTTTTTCCTAGTCTTTACTAAGAAACTAGAGTACCACTCTACTAGAAACTTAGATGTTTGAAAGGCAACAGCTCACTAGAATTCCTGCATGATTTATCCCGTGAGGCATGCTTATTTTCTAGCCTTCATTTGCCTTATGGCAGACACATATTTGCCTTACAGATAGCATATATTGTATCATTCATAGTGGTAGATATTATAGTGAACTGCAAAGCACATCTGCAAAGTCTTAGCTACTTATGGGACTTTCTCCAGACTTGTTTGCATGAGATTGTGTGCACACCATGTAATTTCAGGAACTAGATTGCTGTATATAAAATTTTAGCAAGCTTCAAGATTGCCTCCTAGAGGTGAAGGAATATACTATGCTTAGGGGGAGTGACTTTTTTCACTTTTGTTTTGGTCTGCAAGTAAATTAGACACAAGTAAATTGGTCTATAGTTTTCCATTGAGAAAAATAAAAGAATAGGCAACAAAATCTAAACTTATACACTCCAATTCTTATAGTTATTTATAACAGAGACATTTACTTATGTCTCTAACCCCCTGAAGCATTAATATTTCAGGACAGGGAGACTACTGGCCTCTTCTTTAAAGCACAATGGAAATAATTTCCTATGAATAATGGATATCTGTGCATGTGTGCATGTGATTATATTCTGCAGAATTCCAGGTGGCAAATCTTTTTTTTTTTTTTTTTTTTTTGGGTT
>VWZY01002141.1:332820-387582 GCA_013399075.1 Chloroceryle aenea | reverse complement strand
TTTTTTTTTTTTTTTTTTTTTTCCTGTGGAAACTGGAGAAACAGAACTGCCTGAGTGACTTCACCAGTTCATGTCAAACACCAGTTGCAGTTCTAAGAGAGATACTGTACTAGAGTTTGAAGATGCCCAGGGTCACTTAATAAAGCCTTCTGAGGGGAATATGGCAGAGCTAGAGAAAAGAAGGATATAAGAGAGTGGGTCACTAAAAGCTAAATGTGGGGCATCCTTGTCTTGTAGTTTATCATATAAAATCTTCAGATTCAGTCCGTCAATTGTAGGAAGAAACAGATTATTTCTCTCAGACTATGTGATTCTTGTCCCTCTGATGTGAATGCAAATTTTACCCCTTTATTCAAAAAAAAAATAGCATATAACCCCATATGTACCTTGTTTCATTTTATTATACTGGTTATAGTAAATCAAGAAATAAGCTATTACAGTGAAACCCTGTTAATTTAAACACTTGAGGAGGGGTGAAAATGTGGCAAAGTGGCCACTTGGGTTTACTGTGTTAACACACCCTTTCTTGCCTATATATTTTGATCAGTTATTGGTACCTGATGGATATGACTGATGTCAGTATGGCTGCTTTCTCAGGCTACCTCTATTCACCATCCCAAATAACTTACTTCCAACATACACTAAAGACAACCAGTGAATCAGGCTTGTTGATTACTGCATTAAAAGACGCAGACAGTACAGGAAGGGTAGCAAACTTACTCTCATTATTCTATTCCCTAACATGCAAACCTGGAACATCACCAATGTGTTTGACACTTGGGGATGGACAAGTCTCTAAAGACCCATAGATTGGCACAATTTCCATAAGACGTGAGTCATATAGAGAGAAGTTTTTTTCCCAACGATGAGACACTTGACAGAATGCTGTATGATTTTAAAACACAGAGACAGTTTTAAAGACCATAAGCCAGAACACTACTCCTTGACAGGTTGTCATTTATTCATATCAACCCTGAATACCTTTCTGAAAGACATGCCATAGTCACACAGAAGTTATTGGCATCATTTTTGAGATAAGAGGATGAAATTCTGCTTCTTGTTTATAATGGAAGATAGATATGGATCCCCTAATGATCCTGCCTGGCCTGAAACTTTATGGAATTCTAAAAGCAGCAATAAATCATACTGAAGATTTTGAACAAGACAGGGGAAGCTCCTATGTGGCAGAAAAGTTTTCTTTCACAGTTATATATGTCACAACAAACTGGGTAAGAGAATTATATGTATATGTGTTTTTTGCTTGGTGACAAAACAAGCATTGCTTCTAACTATGTGTCTTTTTTGTGAGATACTGAACATTGAAAAATGGTCAAATTAACAACTGCAATACAATTTCTATGTAAATTAAATGCTATGTAGATGACACTTCTAGTGATTATAGCTCTCTACATGACATATGTTTAATGATTTAGATTGGCTCCTGTTGAGAGGGATTTAATTTAAGGCACTTATGGCATTGGGCTCAAATTATTTGCAAGAGTTGATTGAAGCTTATGTTGTACCCTGCAGCTTGTGTTCAACTAAGGATCATCTGCTGAGTAAATTTTGTTTATCTCTTACAAGATCTAAACTGTGGAATTTTACCATAGCTTCCTCTCTTCATACATATTGTTTAACCAGTTTCCAGCACAAACAGCTATTGTAAAATCAGATGTGAGAACAAAATTTCTGCATTCTTATTTTTGATTTTTTAAGTGTCGGGTCTGCAATTTTTAAGGTCTCCTCATCTATTTCCCTTGTCAACAGTTTTTGGATATGTAGTTCCCATTAAAATTAACAAGGACTTATCATCCAATCCCTTAAGAAACTTTTAACCTCTCTACTTTTCTGTCTCTATCATTGCTCATCAAGGAACCGCTGATTACAGGAACCTGTGGATTCAGAACTGTCATCATCAAATTTGGTAGGAATTTAAAGTTAATCTGAAGTATGCAGCTACCAGCAACCTTCCTTGTGATATTATCTCCCCATGTTGATAAGCTCCACTAATTAGTGTTTTGCAGCCATACACTCCCCACAAAATATCTGCAGATGCATGTGTGCACATCTCTTGCTGGAATGACATGGGAGCTGAGCACATAGGTTTCACTGAAGGTGTTTGAGTATGAAAGTGTGATTTTGACCCAATATGTAAAGGTTTTCCATTAACTTTTTTGGCCTTTGGATTGGCCCCTCAGCATTCACTGGTCTGGCCCTTATTAACAGCAATGATTGTTAAACCCAGGGGAAGATAATGTGAGATGAGAGTAAATAATCAAAATGAATGTGTAATTTCCCTGCAGCACAATGCCAGCTGGCTTGGAACAGACTGAGAACTGAAGCAATGGTTATTTCATTATTGTTTGAATACTGGATGTATGATGGTGCTCTTAGATTTGCCAGGTAGTTGGCTATTCTGCTTTCTAGGAGCTCTGTGAAGGAGCAGGTTACTCTTCCAGGACATGTCCAAAGGGGAGTGCTGCCACCTGTGCATGATAATTAGTCCCTTAATGCTTGTGAGCAAAAAATTATCCAACTGTTGACTGCTTGTATTCAAAGGACCTGGTCATGGTTGTGATGAGCTGACAGTGTTTGCAGGGAAGGCAACACAGAAACTCAAACAGCTGCACTGTGCAGGTTTGACCAAATAATGTCTATGAACCTTGAAGAACTTTGCATGTAAATCATATTCTTTGTGCCAAACTCAGCCCATACAGAGAAGACTTGCACACCTTACTCGCCTAGTTATATTCTGAAAACATTCCTTTTCCTCAGGAAGAAGTAAGCTTCATTTGCTTCTCTTGACACCCTGTGCATCACAGAAGCCCTCTACATGTAGCACACTGGACTGGGACCAGCCCACTGCAGAGAACTGCAGTTCCCATCGCTAGAACCATCACTAAAGTCTGAGTCCATGTAGCAAAAAATGCTCTGACTCAGAACTACAACTTCTTCTTCTTTGACTTCAAGCTAATTATAGATGTTTTCTGGGTATATGACTTTTCTTGCAGGCAGTGCAGGTATGTCCAGTGAAGCAGATGTAAAGTACATGTTGAATGCTCAGTGAAACCCTAATAGAAAGCTACTTGTGATTAACAGAGTATTAAATAGAAATTAGTTGAAAGAGTTTGAGAGGAGAGCAAACACCAAGCATTTTTAAGGAAAAGAATTAGAATAGTTTGCACACGTATGTGAAATTTCACTCTTCAGTATGTAAAGAGTCTTGTAAACATTTGCTTTGATTTTTCTTTGGCTCCTAATGATGACTACATTTCCCTTTCACAAAATTGGAGTATTTCTGGGACACACCTTTTACTTTATAATCACTGTAGCAAATACAGTCTTTGGAATATTAAATTGTTTCAGACATTTAAACTACAGCCTATAGTTTTATGGTATCAACTATCAATTAAAAAAAATGCAAGTTATTATATTACAGCACCTCCTAGATAGTCACTGGAAGAAGTGTTCCTGATGAGGGTTTGGAGGCACTTCTTTAGGTGGTGCTCTGTTCAGTCCCAGTCCTGGATGAGTAATTTACAGTTCTGGGGATAGACACTGACTTTCACTGCACATCAAGAAAACAGGAGTCTCAACCAAGAGTTGTGTCAATTGCATATAAATAGCAAGTGTATAATAAATTATTCCATTAAAATTAAAAGATGGCTTTCTCAGATCATTTTACTGAGTACATAAGCCATAATCATACTAGCTTCCAGAATATTATTTAAAATTTATGGAATTCAGAAATACTGGATCTGAAATCAAACTCTCTAAAACCAATCTCAGCTATAGACAAGAGGTTTGAGGAAGGACACGGGTATGATATCTTACTTTTCCAATTTATACTGGAGTTCTGACCCTTGATTTGCCTAAAAGTACAGTTCAACTACAAATCAGGATCTAAGCATAGATGTGGACTGAGAAGATATAAAGCCATGGTTATAACTCTTCTTTTACTAAAAAAAAGTTAAAAAAAAAAAATAAAATTTTTCTTCTTCAGGTTGTTTTCTGTATGAAGGATGAAATGCATAAAGGTGCCATGTCAGGAATTCAATTGCATTGCTTGTTCTTTCAGATAGCACATGAGTTGTCCATAATTATGGGATATTCTACTTTTTAATCTCTGCCTTCATATGGTTAGTCCTACCAAAAATAATTCCAGTTGATCTTGACAGGATTTCAACATGTGGTTTTAGTGTGCCAAGAAATTATTTCTTAAATAATTTAAATTGTTTTTCAAACTCAGGAAAAGAAGGGAAGTTTATAACCTTTGGAAGAAGGGACAGGCAACTCAGGAGTACTACAAGGGTGTCATGAGGTCATGCAAGGAGAAAATTAGAAGGGCCAAAGCCCAGCTAGAATTTAATCTGACTACTGCTGTAAAAGACAATCAAAAATGCTTCTATAAATACATTAGTAACAAATGGAGGACTCGGAAGAATCTCTGTCCTTTATTGGATGGAGGGGGAAACATAATGACAAAGGATAAGGAAAGGGCTGAGGTACTTCAATGCCTTCCTTGCCTCAGTCTTCAAGAGTAAGATCCTTTATACTCTGAGTGCCCAGCCCTTGAGCTGGAAGACAGGGACAGGGAACATAGTGTAGCCTCCATAATACAAGGGGAAATGGTCAGTGACCTGATACACTGCTCAGATACACATAAGTCTATGGGGCCAGATGGGATCCACCCAAGAGTACTGAGGGAGCTGGTGGAAGTACTCACCAAGACACTTCTCCTTTTTATCAGCTGTGAGTGCACATTGCTGTATCATATTCATTTTTTTTTCATCCACTAATAACCCTAAATGAGAGTTTCTCCTTATTTGGCAGAGAGAGTCTCCACACTCTTGTCAGACAGACCTAGAAATTGATAACCAACCCTCACTCAACTTAGCAAATTGGAGGCTTACTATGTTGGAGGTTGCTTTTATTCTGACCCATATTCCTGTCTCTGAAGGAAAATGAAAGAAGGGGGAACCAGGGAAGCACACGTGGCTGTACGTGATGTGATGCCGACTCCAGCTCTGTATTGTATGGCAGCCTCAGGGGTCTGCATAACTTCTGCCAGCTGGGACAGTTGGGGGCAGATTGTCTGCCAGCTGCAGAGGTGCTGCAGTTACCCCTTTTACTGCCATGTCTTCTTCCAAAAGCAGTAGGAGAGTTAAAAAAGGAAAACGATGGAAGAGGGGAAAAGATAATGAAAAGGGGAAAAGGATGATGACAGGGTTTACGATGAGGGTGGTGAAACACTGGAACATGTTGCCCAGAGAGGCTGTAAACACCCCATCCCCAGCAACTTTCAAGGTCAGGTTGAATGGTGCTCTGAGCAATGTGATCCAGTTGAAGATGTCCCTGCTTACTGCGGAGGGGTTGGGCTAGATGACCTTTAAATGTCCCTTCCAATCCAAACCATTTGGTGATTCTATGAAAAGGAAAAAGAAAAAAAAGAAAAATGAAAAAAAGCAAAGGGAAAAGGGAAAATTAGCAGCACTGCAACTAACTGCATTATCTGTAGTCCAGGGCTCCCAGATGAGACACTTGGATGAGTCTCTCTCTAGAGCAATGAGAAAGGAGAAGGCAGCGTGCCAGGGTACAAGGTGTCCTCAAGAGCCTTCTCCTGAGAAGGATAAAGCTGCATGATCCCACTTTCCACTTGGGGTGTAAATGGACGACACTTCTGTTGCCTAAGAGTTCTTATTTCTGCAAATGCCTCCTCTTAAAAGCTGTGTATGGAGTCCACACGTTTTATCATGTCCACCTCATCAGGATGTGAGAAAAGCTATTTCTCCTTGACTAATGTGGCAAACACATTATTTCAGCAGTGAACTCTTTTAACTCTTCCATGTGTTCCCAATATATGAACAGCTTCCCTATTTAAGGCATTTTCTGGCAATTTTAATAAATAAATAAATAAACTAATAAAACCCCCTCTCTCTGAAGCCCCATATAACATTTGTAAATGTTTTACTGTAGAGGTTCTGCATTTTTTACAAAAACATGTAAAAATAATTATGGTTTTGTATTGGAAAGAATCTTACCAGATATCCTACATAAAACCTGATGAATTTAGGAAATGATAGAATGAATTTTACCTAAACATCTCTATGACATTAATTAAATTCCAAATTAAAAATCATGGTTTTGCACAAAATTAATGCAAACACAAGTTAATTTTTTTCCTCTTTTTTCTTGTCACTGAAAATGGAGAGATATGAGAACTGTCTGAAAAACTAAGGGATACTCTTCATGTTATCAGATTTAATTCTTAGTAAGACAAGACCGATGACATATTTATAAATTACTTACAGAATAAGCCTGAATCACACTTTACACAGCAGTCATGGTTGAAGTCCAGGCTCATGGAGGTTTTGTTAGTGACATCTAAATGAGTAAAAATTTCAAACGTGGTTTCTGAAGAAGTATTTGCTTTGTCTCTTATCATGCTAAGAATCATATGTCTAAACTTATGCACATGACTGCTCCTACTAAGCTCAATGGGACTAAACTTAAAATTAAGCCAGTGTATGCTTCTTTGCATGGTAGTTGTTACAGAGCTAAAATATTCTCATCTTGGTAGAAGAGATTTTATGCAGATGGATGCACAGCATGGGTCTCCAAACCTCAGAGGTTATATTTGTGTGTAAAATCAGCCTCATTTTTCTAAACAGAAGAAGGACATTTTTTCACTTTTTTTCAGGTCTGTGTCTGAGAAAACCTTTATAAAGGGCTATTAGAAGAGCATGCTGAGGCTGACACTTCAGTGGACACAGCAACCTACCTTAAAAACTTGAGTGTTCAGTAAGTTGCACCTAACTACAGTCTCACTGCAGGAGATTATGATTTTACAGAACACTTACCGTAGACTTGAGATTAAGAAGGAAATAAAGAAAACAATTCCTTCATTCTAAATAGTAAAAGAGAACCAGAAAGAGACAAGAGGTTTGGAATTTCTGTACTATAGGTATCTCAAATAAAAATGATAACTAAGCAAGAAAGGTTGCAAATACATCTGAAAATATGGTGATAGCTTTGACTGGAGACATTCCTCTTTGATGTGCATGTGAAATACAATTTACTCTCTATTCTGGAGAGTATTTGAGACTGGAGTCTCAATTTTGGGTCACTGCTGTTCAGAAGGAAATGCACAGAAGATGGACATTTGTTTCATTGTTTATTTCCATGTTTAAATTATAGAAAAGCTTTTAGTATTACAAGCAATTTTTTTTAATTATTATTTTTGACTGTGTATTTTCTCTTGATGCCTCAGTGATCAAGGGGCCCTTTAACAAAATAGGAAATAATTTCACTAAAGAAGGCAGCTTCATTGACAGAAATTTATAGTCACCATTAAGATCTTTAAAAAGCAAACCCAAACAGACCTACTAAGGATGTAGGTTGACAATAAGGTAAACCACAGGGGACTTTTAAGGACTTTGGCACCTTTCCATGGATTTGTTGCATTTCTTGCAGTGGAAAGGTCATGCTGCTGGAAAGCAGGCATGGGCTCAGTATCCTTGATGGCCTCATATTTTTCATATGCATAATTTAGCATTACTGCAGCATTATGATTATTTACCAAAAAAAAAGGGCTTTCTGTGTTTCCCACCTTTTGAATATTGCAGATGCAGATTCACAGCAAAGAGGAAAATGACATGGGGAAACTACTGTTTTGTCTTTTTATTTAAAACGCGGGATGGCCTGGGTTTGCTTTGATGTCCTGTTATTGAGACTGCTTTCTCCCCTTAGCACATGAAATTATATTATCAGCACTGGACAAAAAAAAAACACAACAAAACAAAGAGAGAAAGCACAGATAGCTCTGGATTAAGTCCATTTTATGGAGCTACAAAACTGAGAACAGGGAAGGCCTGCTTCCTTAGCTCTGTTAGATTTTTTTGCTCTGTTTGCTGCTCCACAGAGGTGGCCAGGAGCTGGGCAGCATACCAGCTCTGGCTTTCTGGCTCCTGTCCACAGTACACCCACACCAGTACACATGTTGGCTCTGCAGCCACACCCAGCCCAGAGCCCAGCTTTGGGGTATTTGTGCAGGCTTTGCATGCTGACATCTACTGCACCACGGGCCACAAATTATGTCTTTATGTGATGATTTGAAGTCATGCAGATAGATTTCCCTGAGTCATTATTTTGTGTTTTAATTAAAGTGCCTTTCCCACCTTCCTTTTCTCACCCCTTGTGCTTCCATCTCCCACTGCATGCACATCTGCTCAGCTCAGAGGGCAGCTGGCACATCCCATAGAGCATGCTCTTCTTAAGCAGAGTATGCTCATGTTCAGGCTTCCTACCCAAGCAGTGAAGGAAAGTCATTCAATGGTCTGAAAAAGTAAATTAATGGTATTTCTGGAAGAAGCCTTCCACTGTGCCTGATTTCCTACCCTTAAACAGTCTTAAGAGCTAGAGAAGTCATTGCAGTTGGAAATGTCCCTGGGAGCTTCCTCGGCAACGACTGCATGTCAGGAGTAAGCAAAATGCAGGAAAGCTCTACCAGTTCACCACAGGGGTAATCACCACCACTCACCCTGGGTGTCTTCAACTTCCTTCAAGGGGGAAGCTTGAAGGGGCTGGAGCCCCTTTTGAAGGACATGAGCCTGCAGATGGGGAAGCAGGTGGTAGGGCACTGCCTGCTCCTGCTGCACCCACGGACTTTCTCCTTTCCATAGAGACTTCCCAACCGCTGGCAGCTAAGGGCTTGAAAAGCTCCTGAACTGGTGTGGTGAAAAGGGTCTGTGTCTTGGAAGGAGAGGAAGAGCAGTTGGGTTTTAAAAGGGCACACAATTTAGAACAAACAAACAAACAAGTAAAACTAATCTCTTGGGGATGGGGCAAATATAGACTGCTCGCAGATGTAAAAAAAAGGGAGAAAACTGTGCGGATCTGAGGACCAAACCATAACCATCCTGATGGTGGATCACACCACATCCATTTTTCATTCCCCTTCATCTGTTTTTGCTGTTGCTCATGTTGCCTTGAAAGCTTTCAGAAATGCACAGGACACAGCAACTTTATCAAAGATAATTCCTCTCCTATGAGTTTTGTCAGGAGAGGAGAGGGAGAGGGGGAGGAGGGACAGAGAGACAGAGACAGAGGGAGAGGAGCAGCTGCCCAACAGCAGGCAGGGCCAAGCTGGGCAGGCAGACCTAAGTGGCAGGTGCACAAGCAGACAGATTTTTCAGACCAGGTTCTACCTGCCCTGGCTGAGGACAGCTGTCTATCTCCTGGCCCAGGACAGCCCAGCCCACTGGAGAGGCCTGCTGGAGCAGAGGATATTGGGATATTGAGGCAAGGAGCGAGGGGAAGGAGGGCTTTGAGACAAATCTGCTGCATGTCTGCAGATAGATAGGTTTCATTAGATAGATGGGTTTCAGGAACCTGCAGATAGCTGTGTTTTTGTCATGAACAATGTCTGGGAGGACATTGAAAAGTCTGGGAGTACTATGAAAAGTACTTGGCGGTTCACCTCTGCATCTGGGCAATACTTTTTTACTCCTGTGGGCTGGTGGCAAAGCTCTGATAGCAGATGTGTGGCTCCATCAAAACTGATAAACACATTTTTTATATTATCTTTTTCTCTTTTAAGCACCAATTTCTTCTGGCTTTCTTAATAACTGTTCGACATCACTGTTTTAATAAAATTATCTCATGTTCTGAAACATTTGGATAATGAACTGAGTAATAGAGCTGTCAGCTCTCTGCTCTTCAGCTGACCAGCTGTCACATCAAGGACTGTCTGTTGCAACTGGTAGACATTGGTTTTGATGTTTAATCCCCTTATTTCATCAAAAGACTTTCTTTGAAAAGAGTATTTGAATCATGCATGTGTTGGAGAGTGTTTCTTGTAGTTAAATCATCCACTAGAAGCAACCGTTTTCTTGATTAAAGATTTTTTTTAAATAAAGTTTTTCTTCATGTGAGGATTTTTGTTATGAAAATGATTCCTTTGCATTATTCAGACCTGGTGATAATTAATTGCAAAATTTCTGCATCCAGAATAGTGCAGCTTGTGCAGTTCTCCTTATACTGAAATGGCTTAGAAACACAGTGCACCACATGCTGAGGTCCTCTTGCCCATTCCTGAAATGATATGTGAATGGGATGATGGCAGTGGGAGGCCTTTCATGTTTAGCTGATTTTAATAGGTAGGAGCTGATAGATGCTTCTGTCCTGTGATAACTAACTTAGAGTGTTTGTTCAACTAAAGGGCTAAAATCTTTCAGAGTTTATAGATGAGAGGTGGGAGAAGGACTTTTTAAACTAAGTCACGGAAAAAGGCCTTAGACAATGCTGTATTAAGCATGGTGGGAGAAGTTAACAGCATGTGGGAATCTGACAAGTCTTCAACAGGTTTTGCTAAGGTAGACACAAAGCTTGATACATCTATTTTCTTATTATCTTTAAACATTAAAATTCACTCTCAAGCTCCAGTAAATATGGGGGCATGCAGAAGAACAAGCTCTGCTCTATGGGATAACGTTTACAGCAGTGAATAGAACAGTTTCATGAAAACAAAATCATTTTTGTGAAAACATGCAGTTAGGATTGTGAGGATTATATTGAAGTTAAAAGTTGTTGGAAAGCAGCATTCAGAAGTTCTCTCAGTAAGGCTTTTTTTGCATTCTCCTCTAGCAAAATGGTCAGAAAAGGAGAGGGAAATCAGTCTCACTTATGAGGAACAGACCTACATTTCAGACTCTGCTGAAAACACAAACCCATGTGTTCTTAAGTGTCCTAGGATTTGCTAGTTGCTTATTCAACATCCAGCAACACATTTGAGAGAAGCATTTGAAACAAAGAGGAAATCAATCAGCC
Source organism: Chloroceryle aenea (assembly GCA_013399075.1). Taxonomy (NCBI): domain Eukaryota; kingdom Metazoa; phylum Chordata; class Aves; order Coraciiformes; family Cerylidae; genus Chloroceryle; species Chloroceryle aenea. The sequence goes on along the minus strand of VWZY01002141.1, from coordinate 376,755 downwards.
AAGCCTTGCATTCTTTCTTCTTGGGATTTTGGGATCCAATCTGAATAATCCACATGCAAAAAGTGGCAAGTCCTGACACAGTCCTGCTGGGACACTGAACCAGGTCCTCGGCCTATGTGTCAGAGGGATGAAGTTCCACAAGTCTTGGGGTAGATGGATGAAGATTCATCTTGTATCTGGTGGATCTAATAGGCCTGGTGACTAGCTGTGCTGTGTTGACTGTGGGGACATAGTGGCTACTGCTACCACTCTTGCCTGTGGGCTATTAATGTGTATCTGAGAGAGAGGCATCCAAACTCTGACCTTGGGGGTTTTCAAGACCTGCCTGGGGGAAGCCCTGAGCAGCTGGGGCTGATCCCAGAGATGGACCTGCTTTGGGCATGAGATTGAACTGGTGAGCTCCCGTGGACCCTTCCAGCCTCATTTATTTTATTGTCCTGTGAACAGCTGGATAGCTTTTCTGGAACAGAAGCTAGCCAGCACAGTTTAGGAAAGAGGACTTTAGCTGAAATGATGGAGATGATGTTCCTTTCTCATGTATTGCATAGGCTCTTCTCCCATTTTTGCATGCATACACAGCCTTCTGCACTGCTTTGGTGATTCAGAGCAAATGCAGTCCTGGGCTCATTTATCTCCCAGTATGAGAACATTTCTACCAAACTTCGGCTGGTCTGTGTTGTGAATCTGAATTTGCAATTCCCTGCAGTATCCAGCAACTCCTCCTCATGACTGTTAGCAAGGAGTAAGCAGAAAAAGCAGAATGGTTTCTGCAGATAAGTTACTTGTCAAGTATTCTTTGAGGATCTATCTCACTGCACAGTTAGTTCTGAAAAGAGAATATATATTTTACATATATTTATTCCACCATTTTCTTTTGCACTGCAGCTAGCTTCAGACTTTCACAAAGGCTGGTGTCCTCATTTAATATCAGAAAGGATGTAAAAAAGTAGGCAGAACTGCAGTGACTCGTTTTCGTTTACAGCTTCAAATATTGACCTCCATATTTGTATATTCCAGCTATTTGCACTGCATTTTTGTAGAAAAATTCTGAGCTTTGCATCTAAGTGGATGTTGCCACCTTCATGGCATAAGGAAGAAAAAATTCTTTAGATTTCCTAGCTCCTGCCTATGATAAGTAATTATAGAGGGTAGAAGTACCAGGCAGGTAATTCACTATAACACCTCCTGGAAGAGTAGCTGATATTTGCCTCTAGCATGCTATCTTTTCTCAGGAGACTGTGGGTTTTTGTTGTTCTGCACAGTCATATAGGTCACAGAAAATTGTGTAAAATAGCATAACACACAAGACTTACAACTGTTTTTTGTTTCAGGACAACTGACAACAACAATGTAGCAAACCAAGATGGGCTAGTTCTTTCCTTTAAACACTACACTGTAAAGTACTTAACTTCAAGCAATTCATGATTTAGGCATGGATATCATCACTATTTGACCAAATGATTCTTTTCAGCTTGTGATGAGTGATCAGGAGCCATATGAGCCATTGCTCTGGGTGTGCTGAAGTGATCTGTTCTTTTGCTGGTTTGACCATCAGCACACTGATGCCTCCCTGCCCTCCTTCCTGAGCATGGGGAGGACAGGCAGGCATTAGCCTCCTGTGAGTGGGGAAAGTAACCTGCTAGACCAGACAGCAAATGAAAAGGTTATGAGTATTTGGGGTGAGATTATAGACACTGTTCTGACTTGGAGGAGAGAAAGCAAGCTCTCCTTTCTATAAGCATGAGGGTTACAGCTGCTGAGATACAGATCAACCATGTATGCAACTGCATGCATAAGGCAGGCTTGCCTTGCTGTGCCATGCAATGTTGAGATAAAAATCATGCTATTGCTAAACTAAGCTTTTATAGCAACAATTTTCCTGGATCAGTTCTGATGGTGCATCTGTATACTGCAGATAGCCTGTCTGGGCTCAGACTCATTGTACATATTTGAGAAGCCTTCCAAGGTCTTATTCTCCTATCCCACATGAAACTGTTCACAGCTAGTTCATGTCTATTCATGCCTAATTCCCCACTGTATATTGAAAGCATTGCTAGTACACACCAGTTTGTGTTCCACTGGAGGGCTTACAGTTGCGCATAAATATTGATGAGTGAAATTTACTATAATTAAACTCCTTAAAATTGTTGGGTAGCTTCTGTCCAGGTACTGTGTGTATCTACAGATTTTTCTGTTCTTAATAAGCCACTGTACCTGAAATCCCACCATATGTGACTGAGTGACAAGAGTAGTGGTGAAACTGAAGTTGTATGTGCTCTCAAGGCTTTAAGTACAAAGCAGGAATGTTTCAATAATGTTTATGTATGTCATCCATTATTACATTAGTTAAATGCTATGACTATCCAGTGCCAAAGAAAAGCAGTATTACTGGACTTGATACGGCTTTGAAACAAACATCCCCTTTGCCTCTTTAGTGTTGAAATTGCTTTTACACTCTAAGTTGGCCCATATTAACCAATATGCCAGACAAATATAGGAAATGCCTTAGATTTTATGGTGCTTTACAACCTGCAAATGACCCAGCCTCGTTTGCTATAAATTATTCAAGATATTAAGGCCCCAATTTTCAAAATTAGCCTCAAATTCTGTGCTTGCAAATAATTGCAGGTACAATTTATAGCAAATAGATGCAAGGGCATGTTTTGATATGTAGACCTCTTCCTACCTGATTATCCTAAAAAAAGATGGCTACATGCTATAAAATGTTCCCAGGGTAATCTGTCTCTGGTAAATTGCTTCCATGAAATTGGAGCCTGAGTTGAAGTCCTCTCAAAAAAAAACAAAGTTAAAAAGTAATTATATATATCTTTGTGGAACACAGTTTTAAATATCTGAAGAATATTTCTTTAAATATGTACTTGATTGTTACGATCAATTCCCTGGGGTCTGCTGCCCTGGCAAGCTTATGGTCCATCACCTAAAAATGTCAGTGTGATGCCTTTGGTACACATTAGAAAGATAGAGCTTCCTTAATGTTGTTATAAAAACTGTTTTCATGTTCCAGTATTTGGATTTATGAGTCATAGTGTATATGTACATAATTTTCTTTCAATACAGTAGACTTTCAAAAGGTAAATAAGGCTATCATTAAGAAAAAGAAAAGAAAAAAATAAGAGAAGATAAAAGAGGCAAAGAATCAGGGCCTTTAATACACTTAATTTCCACTCTTCTCCATGGGCTTTAGACAGCTTACATCCAAATATTGTGACTATTAGGGTGAAGACATTTAGATTAGTTTCAAATTTCTGCTTACACTGAGCCATTGCCAAAGCAGTGTGACCTCTGGAAGCAGTGGTCATGTGGGTGAGAGCAGCTGAACTGAGATGTTGCAGTAAAAATTCGGTCTGTTGTGGAACAGTTGATGCACTAATAAAGCCAAGAGGTTTATATATACAAATCTGCGGGTAATTTTTACTATCTATTACTATCTTAGTGTGCTCTCTCTCCCTTCAGCTGCTTAGTAAATATGTGTGGTTTAATGATCTTTGTTACAGAAACCCATGGCTGCAATTATGAGTTCTGGTCAGATTTTTAATGATTTTGATGAGGAAGTTTTTACATCTAGAACTGGAAGTTAAGTGTCTGCTGCAAGAAGGAGTGCCTAATTCTCCTCCAGCAGCCATGGACACACATGGACATAAAGCCTATGAACCTGTATTCCTCTGACATGCCATCTAAAGCCATTTAGTGAAAAATGTTCCTCAGTGGAAATGAAAAAAAATCTCTTAGACAGATTTTGACAGATGATAACATTGGGGAAAATCAGGGATAGAAAAATACTTAGCATTTCGAGTAGCCTGGAAACTCTCATTCACCAGGAGAGTGAGGCTCCAGCATCTTAGGCAGATGGAGAAGGGCCTCCAGGACTTGCCACCCCCCCAGTAAATGCTCCTAAAGATGCCACATTTAGCATAAAGTTTCACAAAGAAAGATTTTGTCAAGAACATCTGAGTCCCCAAAGTTATGAACTGCTGGAGATTCAATGACAAAACTCAGATTTCTTGATCATGACTCATTGGACAAAGGCTATTTCCAGTTCTTATACTCATTGATAAGTTTGGTTGGGTTTGTCAGTATGTAAAGGATATTTCACAGCAGGATGTATTTGTAACCATGTAAATGCCCATGTCTTTTTTCTTCATGGGAGAAAAGAGAGTCTGCAACTCCTTCAAAACAACTGTGTTTAATATGCAAAGAAGTTAGGAAACTGAAATATGGAAATAATGTGGGTTTTTCCCTGCACTATGGAGCCACCATGTAACTGGAAAAACTCATCAAGGATGTTAATTCTCTTGGCGAAAATAAAAGGTGATTTTCAGAAATGGAAATTCTTACATTCTTAATCATTCAGGTGAGTAAGTATTCAGTCATCAAGTTACTAAGGTAGCAAGAAGACGCTTCCTATTAAACACTGAAAAGTAGAGATATTCCCTACACTGTCATGCAGCATTCATCCAGATGCAGAAAAAGGTTAACTGGTCAAAATCACCTTCTGTTTTCTAACAGAACCCCTTTACTGATGTCTGCAAACTATGGACAATGACCAAGGTCTAGCTTTATGGACTGATTAACATATGAAAATACAAACTTTATTTCCCACTGAGCTTCCATTTTGAAACTTGGCCCAGACTTTGTTTTCAAATTGGGTGACTTCTTATTTTTCCAGAAAAGGTTGTAACTACCATGTAATTTAATGAAAATATAATGGTACTGATAAAGAGTACCTGATAAAATATACACGTATGCAAGCATGCATAGTGGCACATACCATAAATAGACCAGGCATTTTCTAGGACAAGTTATCATAGGGCAAGGTTTAGTGGATGCATTCTAACTATAATCTCAATTGAACTATGCATTCTAACTGTAATCTCAATTGAACTATTTGGAGTGGGACTTTGATAACAATTTTCACCATGTCTTCCATTTGGTACTTCTAGAGAATGCCAGCTAGAAGAAACTTCTGGGAAACAGTTCTGAAATCAGTTAAAAAAATGTGTGAAATAAGAATTCCATCCATAAAGGAGAGGGAATTAATGTTTTATTCAAACTATAAAAAAAATCATTATAAACAACAGGCTAAACTTTCTTCAAAGTTAATGTTCCAGAAAGCTCACACTGACTGAGAGCATAAATAGACAGGATGCATGGAAATACGGAAATTGCAGTTGCCCGCAAGATAATACTATGTCACTGTGGTCCAGAAACACTGTTGCCATCTCTTGAAAGCATGAAGAAAATGTGAGTTCAGGAGGAGATGACTGACAGATAATGTCTTTAGGCTTTTGGATGGCTATGAAGTCTGTCTCTCTTTCACTAATGAAGGTAAAAACTGACAGGCCCACAGAGGTGGTCATACAAGCTTCTGAAGCAGGGGAAAGCAGCTCTCATGCCAGAGTGTCACAAAGTCAGCTTCTTAAATAGAAATTCTCTTCTTTTAGTTACTCTGAATTTAGGCTGGACAAAAGATGAGAAAAAGAAAAGAGTTCTGCGAGGAATATGCAATCCCTTGCTTTGAAATTCAGTTTTTCACAAATTCATCTTGGAGCTCATTTTGTATACTTTCCCCAAACCTCACACAAAGTCAGACTGAGTTCTGAGTGCCCAAAGAGAGCAAGGATCTGCCACTTGGTGCTGTAATGAGGTGAAGCACCATAACAAGCAGTGTGTCTTGAAACCTGAGAGTTACTGACTAAAAGAGTTATAAAGCACTTAAAAAGCGCAATACAGAAATAACCTAGCAAGCAGCACATGGCAAACTTCACAGAAGCAACTGATGAACTGTGGCACTTACGCATGTCCTGTTGGCCCACATAGGGCTCTAAAATATTTCTAAAGGTGATGAGAGTAAATTTGGAAGACATTGCTCTTGGAGGTAGCAGGAGAAAAGGGAACAGGACATATTCTCTAATTCCCCCAGAAGCAGGCATGATTATAGCTACAGAAGGCAAGACAAGGCTAAGACAGTAAACTGTTAAATATTCCTTGCAAAAATTGTAGCTACCTTTTTCTTGAGGGTATCTCTGACATCCTTCTCTCTGCAGATTCCATTCTTTGAGTTCAGGCTGACCTTGGCAGCCTGGCTCCTAATCAGACTTTGCTAAAGAGCACTGCAAAACTTGGAGCAGGGGAAAGAGGGAAGATGCAGACAGGAAAAAGAACTTTTTTCTTCCTTGACATTCAGATTAGCTCTGCCAACATCTGGGGACACAAGGATGCCTTGCTGGCATCCTCAACTGCATATTGGAAAATTGTAGATTATATATTATCTAGAATCCTGGTGGAGGGATTTCATGACCAAGAACAAGAAAAATGCTGGGGTACCTGATGCTTTACTTTGACTTAGTTTTCAGTGGCAAGATGTGCCATCTCATCTCCCAGCTTCCCAAACCTATGCAGAGTGTATGGAAGTGTAGTAAGGCGAAAACAACTTAGGCATCACTTAGGCCATCAGGAAGTGTAAACCCATAACCCCAAATGGGCTGTGTTTAAGGGTGTTAGGCAATCTGGGAAATGCTATTGCAAGGCCTCTTTCTATCGTCCTTAAAAGTATGTGGTGACTGGAACAGTTTCCAATGGATGAGAAGAAGGTTAATGTCATACCTGTCTCCGAGAGGAACAAGAAAGAGGACCTGGGCAACTAGAAGATGTCCAGAGTCACTTTAGTCCCTGGGAATGTTATGGAGTAAATGTATCTGGAGGCATTTGCAGCTATGTGAAGGACAAGAAAGGTGGGAACAATCAAAAATCAACTACATTCTCTCTCCCCCAGCACTGTCCCTGATGGAGTCAATACAAGGCAAAACAGCTGGTTGGAAGTATTTGAGAATGAGGTCCTTCAGGTTTCATATTGAAGGCTTCCACATTTTTACTCTGTTAGGTTGTGTCTGTGGCCATAATATCCTTGTGGCATGTGTATTTCTTTCTGCAGTGAGGCTGCTGTTCTATTTCCTGCATATCCTTAGCATGCTGAGTGAAGGTGCCAGCTTGCTTCTGTGAAGCAGGGAAGGGGTGAGGCTTTTAACAATGGGGTTTATTCTTGTGACTTCAGCCTTTTCCTGCAAAGGTCATAAAAGCATCTATAAAATATTTTATTTTTGCAAATACCCTAAAGCTGTCACATAATCATTGCCTGTTTTTCATTCCTTGACAAGGTAGCTGTTGTAGTAATGAGAAAAGTACATGGGGAAAAAAAAAAAAGTGGAATATTAACAAACAGCATAATTCAAGCAACAAAAATAGAAGGAAATGGGAACTTTTACAATAGTAATAACATTCTGCTGAGCACTTTCCACTGTAACTGGTTATGCTGGATATTTCCTCATAAATATTGCTCTCAGTCACCTTTATCAAAAGAGGTTCCTATGCTAAACCCAAGCAAACTAACAGTATGTTTGTTAGGTTTTATTTTTTCAGTCTGATACCCTTTTCCATTATCCAGACATTCTTCAAACACACAGACATCCCTGTCCCAAGGAGGCAGCAATCCAGTAAACACCACTTACACCAACAGACTGTCAATAGAGTACCAGTGTAAATGACAAAATGATAATTAAAATCTATCTGGGAAATCAGTTTAACCCTTGATTAATGTTTACTGAAACAATAAACAGGGATTATGCCACACAATATATATTCACACTAACATCTCCTCATACTGAGCATAAATGATACTCATGTTTTTATAGAGAAAGATCAAATTAGTGCTAGTATATCTGCATATTCTGCAGTTACTGCTCCATGTCCTGCTTTTATAGACAGAAGGAAAAAGTAAGAAAAATGTTATCCTGTAGCCTATGGGCAAATGTTGAAACAAACATACTTCATCTGGCTTTATTGGAGTGCTTGGAATGAATGAATCAAAGCACACTTCTTTCAGTTTACCCATGTAATATACATGGAAGAAAGTTTACCTCATGAGTCTGAGATAGCTTCACATGTTAAAGTTTTGCATATGACTTTCAGTGTTATGAAGGCAAAGACAAAAATTCAGTGCTGGAATCTTGGAAGAGTTTGTGGATGCCACATCTCAAAAACCACTTGTGTAAACTTCTGCATTGCTCCAAAATGTGCTGTTTAAGGCTGCTATGCTAGATGTACTTAATGGGAGTTATCTCTTCTACAAGATGGGGCGGATCAGGATTTTCTCTGTCTCTGCTTCAAGGCAGGAGATAATCTTGTCTATGTTAGACTGAAGGAGGTCAGAAGCTGATTTAACAGCCTTATCTTTCTGGAAAAGAAACTCTATTCCCAAAGGTATAATATTAACACTCATGTAGGTAATGAAGTAGTGAACCTTCCCTGAGAAATCATGAGTGTGATCCTGCCTTGCCTTGCAAGAGCTAAAAATGTTTTCCATCTATGGGGATTTCGTCAAACGTAAAATTAGTTGAGACACAGCTGCAGCTTCTACACAATACAAAATATTACTTTTCATTAGGTAGTCCACTTGCATGAGTTTCATGCTGTCCATTAGGTATGCTTAAGCAATGACAATGCTTCTCCTCCATGCTGTGTATTTCCTGATGTAGCTGGTTTCCCTCTCTGGGTCTCCTTGCATAGCCCTTCTCTTCCCAGTTAAGCATCTTCAGTATGAAGTCATCCTCAGGAAGGAGGAAGGAGGAAGGAGAAAGGAGGAAGGAGGAAGCCAAGTGCCTGCAGGAATTTAGAAGCTGTCTTTAAGCAATGTCACAGGCACCTCTATCCTGCCCTTAACATCATCAGGATTGGTGAAGCTGAATGTAGGTTCCTCTCACACATCTCCTCTCATCTGCTTCTCGCTCTCTCTTGGTTATCCTTCCATCTTGTCACTTCTTTTTCATTAACTACCAAAATAATATCTGAATGTTGTTAGTTTTGTTTCATTTCCCTTGGTGCTCTCATTCCTTTCTGCCATTGTCATGGTCCCTCTTTTCAAGACAAGCCATTTTCTTTCCTTCCCTGCAACAGCTTGTTTCTCATCCCTACTTTTATTTGTTCCCCATGAGGAGTATTCTCATTTCTATTATTTTACGTTGTTCCAGTATTTACTTACCTTGCCAATATTTTCCTTCCTAAATCACTTTATTCCCTTTTTCAGTCCATCCCAACCAATTTTAATCAGCACTTTGTCTTACATTTTATTTTTTATTCTTACATAAAACTGGGTTTTCTCTGCTAAAAAGCCCGTTTTTTTTCCCAAAGGTGGTAACAACTTCCACGAGCTTTCCTCCCAAACCCTTGTTCAGCTACTTTGCTCCTCATCTTGGTTCCTAACTCATGTCATCCTGCTAGCATCCTTTCCCTCTCACTTTTTATTTAGCTTTCATCTTCTTCCCTTCACTTTTTCCAATTAACTACTTTTTCCCTTAAGTTTCTATTACTCAGTCATGTAACCATTCTTATATTTTCTTAGTAACATAGTCCCTGTTGCAGTCCTACCTCTCTCTGCCACCTTTTTAAAGAGAACCCATTAATTGCTTTCCTGTGCTGGCTCTTTCTTTTGTGCTAGTTTTGACATGGGTGAAGACACCCTTATCACAGTATCCAAAAGCAGAAGATGCTCAAGACTGGATGACAATATAGAGATAAGAGACTAAATCTTTATTAGCATTTATCTCACCTTTTAGATCTTTCTTCCTCTGTCTTTTATGACCTCCCTTCTAGATGGCCTCTGCCCAGACAGATGAAAATTGACTGGTTCAAATTAAGATAAACAAATATTTCTGGAAATTCTGAATTCACTGGGAAACACTTGTTCAAAACTGGCAAATTATTTGTCCAAGACTCTGTGTTCACCCTCCTCACCACACAATTTTCAGTACCTTGAAGCTCTAGCCCTTGATGCTTGTTCCCACTTGCATATTACTCTGTACCCAGCACAGCTGGGTGTGCAGACACATGCAGAGTCAGATAACGGAATAGATCCAGCTCAAAAAAAATATTCTTTTTTCAAACTGAGATCCTTTTGGACGAATCAGTTCCCTACCTGGTTTGGCATGGAGCCACACATTGTGCTGGAGAAACAAAGTGCTAGCCTGGGGACAGAACCAGTGTCTATGAGTGAAGAGGGCACTCTGTGCACAGATTGGTTTCAACAATACCTACCAGCACATGTGAAACCACAGCCCAACAGGGAAAACAAAACTGCAGTAACCATTTGTTTTATTCCCTACAGCCATCAGTAATTGTCTCTCACTTAGAGAGAAGATTGTTTGATTTTGCTAGGTGACATCAAAGCAAATGTATTGATTTGGTCTCAGATTAAAACTAAATGAATGCTGCCTGGTAAAGAAATCTCTTAGGTCAACTAGAAGGCACCTGAGATGGGAACTGTAGCATGGAGAACATTATAGCTAATATATCTGCTCCCATCACAGTATTCTTTCGGATACTGGGCTAACATGGTTTGGTAGGAGCTGGACATCAGAAGTTAAATGACAACATCACTATCAATGCCACCCTCGACCACTGTTTTTCATGCTTAATTGCCTCGGGCTTTCACAGGAAGATGTAAAGATTATAGAAAAGGAATACTGTGTCAAAACAGATAGCACTGAGACATTTCAAAAGTAATACAGCTTTCCCTGCTATCACCAATAAATTTTTTGGTTTTTTTTTTTTAGAAAATATTACTGATAGCAAACTTTAAAATTACTGCAGCACCACTATTCCCATGCTACACGTGCAGATATGTAGGTAGTTTTAGATCTTGTTTCTAGGGGCTCGGGTAGCATCTTGAAAATATAAGCACAACTGGAATCTGATAGAATTTTTATTTGATATTATTTTTAAAAACAACTCCAGATATATATCCTAGTCTAAAAAAAGATTTATAACCTTTAAAGAGAACAATGACAGTCTATAAAAATCTAGCCTGGAACTGTGAATTAAACAGTCAGATTTCAAGGGGACTTAATTTCAGCTGTTGAGGTAGACTGCTAGCTTCTAATTTAGTCATAACTTAATCAATATCAGACATAATTCCCTTGTTTAAAAAGTTATTAAAATTTTAATAAAACCAAGGAGATGCTAGGACAAAACTACATTAAGATGGAATAAATATTGTGCAAACATATCATCAATTTAAAGGCAGATTAGATGTTAATTAGAGTGATTGAATACTACCAAATATGAACATTTTCAGATTAATTTAGAATGCTTTTTCAATTCTGAATACCGTAGGTTTCAAATGCTTAGTACAAATGGAACCCCTGTAAAATTGTTCAAAATATGTTAGGGGCACAGAAATGTTAGGGGAAGATATAAATGAGTTGTTCTTACTTATTACATAATAATAGGTTCTGTATGTTACTGGTGCTGATACACAAGATCTGCATCAGTTCTCAGGTCTGCATAGCTTTCTTTAGTGAATGTATGCAGTGTAAACTGTACACTTTGAATAACTGATGCAAAGTGAACTCAAGAAGACAAGATTATGCAGAAGCCAAGTGTTCAAGTTACTTTGGAAAATTAAGCTCAAAGGAAATTTTTCATTCTTGCTAAGTTTGGATTTAGGGGCTTGGGGTTTTGTTTGGTGGGCAGGGTTGGGGTGGTTTTGTTTTGCTTTCTTCTCTTTCTCCACCTATCAGAGCAGGAAATTATTATGAGTTATAGGTCTTATCTGGTCCCTATCTAAATATAAGCTACCACTTGACAAAGTCTGCAAACAGTAATTTATAGCTCAAAGGTACACATGAGTAATTGGAACCTGGTTTCTTTCATTTCCAAGTGGATTTAGCCTTCAACAAAATATCCTAGGATGTATTCAGCTCATTTTCTGATAACTTGTTGGAGAATGCACTCTTCTTTTATGAATGATCAGACTAAGGTTTTCCCTTAAGCCCTTGAGTACCTATGTGCATATTGCTATTTTATTAGTTAATTTGCTGGTGTAGTAGTTGACGTGCTCCTGGATTGTTTTGAGAGTGTGCAAAGTATTTTCACACTGTGCCTAATATAGGAAGAATCTGTTGTGGTATACCAGCACTGGGGAGTCCCATAAGCAGATATTATTCAGGGTAGCTGTAATTCAATAAGGCTTTTTGGTCAAATTCTTCATCACATGTATATGTTTTCATAAACTTCTTTGGATTTTTTGCTTGCCAATTCTTGTCTGGGTAAAAAGTTACATTAAATTTTTCCAAGCAAATTAACAACCCTATAAAGGGGTTGCTATGGACCACATTCAGAACATGTATGGTGAAATACCTCTTATTAAAGAAATACATTAGGAAATGTACAGTACAGTTATTCCATGTTTGGATCAAGAAACTGTTGAAATTCAGATCACAGTTTATAGGCTCTTCCTAGAGCAGCTTTTCACAGGTTTACATGAAGAGTGCTGGTGGGTCATAGGAAGGCTATGTACTACAGAACTACCTACAGATGACATCATCCTTTGCCAACATGAGCAGAAGTGGCAACGGCTCCGTGAGCAGCAACGCTGAACAGAACTCTTCTGCTGCTGCAGTCAGTCTTTGCAGAGTAAAATCCATGTATTTAAAGGTTTCTTTTATGAAATCAGTGGTAAACTAAATGGTTCAAAGAAAAGTAGGGGAGTTCTAGAATGAAACTGACTATGAAAAACATGGCTTATGTACAAGGGTGAAATGTTATATTATCCTACACATCCTCCAGTATAGCTGGAAATCATAGAACGACTGATGCAAAAAGAGAATCTAACCCTAAGAAAGCTACTGAAGAAATACAATGTATTTCTGACTCTCCTCTCTCACCGCATTGGTTACACACATCCCAGACTGGCAAATCCTGCAGTATCTTCGTTTTGTGACTTACCACAGGGATCTGGTAAATGGCAAGGTAAATTAAAAGGAATTTCATGAAACAGGATGAGTGAAGACTCTGGACTGCCCTTCCTCCTATTAATTATTTTAGACACCTATTTTCCCTGCATGATCTCTCTTTGCTGCTAAGTTGAAGCAAAGTATCTTAAGGCATCATTCACCTGAATCTCAGTGCATCATCCAATGGAGAGTAACTGTCTCCCAGAGGATATAGGCATCACTGAGCTTATCCCCAGCTTCAGCAAAAGAAGGACACTTATTTCCAAGTGATACCATCATTGCTTCTCTCCAAGGACAGATGTTCTGATTTGGCCTTTCATCTTCATAGCCTACCTCTCCTGTCTCTGGGTCCATGCTGGTTCATGAAAACTGACAACAGCCTACCCAGGGGCCCTCCAGCTCTCCTCTCCTGTGACTGGGGCACATGAAAGGGTCCCATCCAGCTCAGAGGTGAGATCTGGTTTTGTTGTAGTCAGTTATGCTGATACTCTGTCAATACTCCCATGGTGGTTAATTGATGGCTAATGAGAGCTATCTAGAGAAGAGAAATACAGGGCAGCTGTCATGGCTCAGACCCAAGGGTGGGCTCTCCTGCTCTGGTCTCCAACAGTGGTAAACTGTGCATGTTTAGAAAACAGCATGAGTATCAGGGAAGCATAGAATGTGATTTTTTTCCCCAGAGTACTCAGTATGTAGGTGTCTGTAGCTCACCGAACTCCAGAGTCAGAGGTGATGCTGAGGCATTTAGGAGGCTTCACTGTATTATTTTACCAGGATTTCCCCAATGCCTTTTTGAGCAGTGAAAGGGCTATTAGCTTCCTTAGTGCCCTGTGGCAAGGAGTTTCACAGTTTAACTGCAAGTTATGTGAGGAATCTCTTTACGTTGCTGTTGAAAATTTGGCTTTTGCTAGTTTCACTTTATGACACTTAGTTCTTGTATTCAGAAAGGCAAGGAAAGCCTAATTCACCTTCTCTAGCGTTTTGGTGATTTCACAGCCCTCTGTCACATCGTTACCATTTTTGCATGCTGGCTCCATACTCTTTCCTGTCATGCTTCAAGCTATTTTTATTGCCCTCATCTAAACCTCCCCTATTCCTGAAAATACAAGCAATGGTCTTGCAAATAACAGGCTGTCAGATTTTCAGATATGCCTCTCAATTAGTATGTGCATACATTCTGCACATGCTGGGATCAAATGACCTTTATAAATGTGGCTTGCCAATACAGTTGCTTGCACATTTCCAGCATTGCCGTCTGAATGTTATTTGCCTTTTTAATCCTGCTCTCAACGTTTACGCATTTGGTGGGTTCCAGTCAAAGAAATAATCAGCCAAGTCTGATCTCAGTGTGGCAAACATACAGAATACAAACAAACTCCTACTTTTATAAGGACTATGTACATATATGTATATATAGTCTGTGTTTTGTGTTTTCTTGAAGCTATTTTCCTTTAATGAAGACTACGGGTACTATCATAAATAGAAAGAACATTCTCAGTAATTGCTTCTGCAGTTATCAAATGTCTTTGGATTCATTTCACCATTTAATCACCTTCAAAAGCTGTTTTTTTGCCTCATATGTTTCTGCATCCTTTAATCATGGAGGAATTAACTGCCAAATCCCATTAAATTTTGTGGTTTGTTTTGTTTTCTTTTTGTTTTGTTTTGTTTTTAATTTTGTTTGACTGTTTGCTTTGCTTTGGGGTTTTTTTGTGTGTGTGTTTGTTTTTTTTCTTTATTTTAAACTATTTTCATTTTGTGTACCAAAATGAGGAATTATAGGGTTTATTCTTTTTTTTGATTAAGCTACCCACAATTCTTCACCCTAAACGAAACTTAATTCTCAGTCAGATTGGATAAAGAGGATTGCTGCCCTCATCCTCTCATCTTGACATACCCTGTCTTTCCACATTCCGTGACTCTTTTCAAAGGACTACCACTAAAATTTTTCCTCCTTCCAGCCCACTCCATACTCACTTTTTAAAGAAGTAAGATTGCTAGCAGGGCTCTGTATGCACATAGATATCCCCCAAAAAACTTGCAGGTTTTTCAGGGACAGATTCAGTAGCGGTTTACTCTGAAATGATCTTCTGCTATGGCTTACCAGATAATGCACCTGGAACTACATTAGTTTGTTCAGGCTCATGGTTTATCTGAAAATCATTTTCCAGTAAGCTTATGTACACCATCTGGCTAAACATCCTGTTAGGAGCCAGCCGCTGAAAGGAGGAAGTACTCTCTTTCCCCCAAGCCGTTGCTAAGCAGCTAAAGTAATAACAACCAACATCATTTATTCGATCTATGTGAAGCTGGGTCCAGCAAAAGCCCCTAGCCCCATGTGGGGCACAGACGTGCAGCCAGAGCTGTCAAATAAGTGACAAGAAATGTTTATTCCCCTCCAATTATCAAGCCTACTTCTTTTCTTTTTTCTTTTTTTCTTTTTTTCTTTTGTTTCCTCTTCTCTTTTCTCTTTTCTTTTCTTTTCTTTTCTTTTCTTTTCTTTTCTTTTCTTTTCTTTTCTTTTCTCTTTTCTTTTTTTCCCTATAACAATTATTAACAGCTAGTGTTCATGAGCCCAGTTATCACATAAGGGAGACTGTGTCTATGACAGCACCAGTTTCATGCCGCTTGACACCATCTCTCCCCTAGTGCAAGGTTTTGTAAGTGGCACAGATGAATAGAGCCAGTCATTGGACAGATGCAGCAGTGAAGTGAGGAGACCATCTGGGATGCTAAAAACTGCTCCCCTCCCAGCCTCATCCGAACTGAGCTGTGCAAGCTCAGAGGTACTGGCCCCCGTTGCCACCTCCTGTGTCACATGGCTGGTGGCAAGAAACTCCAGCCTGCCCTCAGTGCTGTGAGGGGGAAGGCAGGCAAAACCAGGGGGCAGGAAAATGAACCCCTTGCTTTCTTCTATGAGAGAAATCCTTCCAAGCATCATCCTTTAAAATGGACTCATAATGTAGCAAGGAAAATGAGTCCTACCTTAAGATAACCCAGCTAATTCAGCTTAGCTGCTTGGGCGTCAGACTGGAGCTCCCTGCTGATGTGGCAGGCTATGTTGTCTCTAAGGCTAGCAGGTCTCAGATTCCTACCCAAATTAGATGTGACCCCTGGAGGAATATTTAAGGGTTCTTCCTTATGGCTGGGGTATCTTCCTCCAAAGAGGTCATTCCCCCACATTCACAGGACCTCACTGCCTGCTTGAGAGCAAGAAAGTATACTGCTGAACATGTGTAGGCAGTGTCCTACTTAAATGAATTCTGCTGAGATCTTACTCATTAATTGCTGGGATGCTGCAGGTGCATTTATTAATGTAAGAGCTCCATGTTAAAATGCTGTGATCCTTTCTGACATATTAAGCCATTTTTAATTTGCGCTCATCGTCTCCAGCCTCTTTAGTAGACATTAGATAACTCTGGGGTCCTAAATAAGCTACAGTGTCTTAGGTAGGAAGCAAGTGAGTTATTAATCTTATGCAAATTCCTGCTTAATTTTCAGGGATCTTGAAACCACAGTAAGTGCTGGAAGTCATGGACTATAAAGAAAAAAGGTAATTTCCTGTTTGTTTAATTGATCTTCTGTAACTTTTCTCCTGGCTGGTAAGACTAGCTAATGGAATTTGCAATGTAAAATCATTATTAGAAGTGCTAGTGTGACATTTGATTAATCCAGTCTATTTAGGCTTAATAATATGCACTTGACTTATGTTCTAGAAGCAAAATTGCCTGCTACTTCCCCTCCTGCTTTTAAAACATATTTATAAATATCCCTAGCATTGAGGTGCACAAACTTATTTCTTCATGCACTGTTATTACGAAGTGTTAATTCCCCCAAATGTATGATTCAGCAGCAGTAGTATATTTTCTGCAGGATTACTACCTGTGCACCAAGCTGGGAAGGTTTATGTAATGTCTAAGAATTCCTTTAAGACACTGATGTCTTTCTCACTTCCCTACAGGTTGAGATGGGTCAGTTCTGGCCAACTCTTGAGTGGCAGATTTCCAGAAGGTGGTGATGACTCAGGAACATTGCTCTCTCTCAGCACTGAATCAATTTTCTGTTGTGCTGCTCTTGGATAAAGCAGAAAATAACAGTGCTGCTTAGAGCTCAGGGAAAATAAAGGCTGTTGGTCACTTCTTTTCAGTGAAAGAGTATTACACCTAAAGCCATGGCCAGCTGAAATTCATGGGAACAGTTTTGTCTCCACCCACATCTTCCTGTGTAATTTTTATTAGATACAGCAACTTTTATCTTTCCCTGACCCAAGCGACTGTTAAAAATGATTGTATATTACAACAGACATTGCACTAACTCAGCAACGAACAAAGATATTTCTTCTTACAAAGTTCTTTGGAGTGAAAACATTTTTAAAGTAAGGTACGACCACTGCAAGTTATGCACAAGTACTGTGTAAGATATGGGTTACTTTATGGAAATCTTTTTGTAATTGTGCTAAAGAAATTATTCTATTCCTGGTTTCATTTCATTTTATGATAATTGCACTAACTTCTATTTCCATCACAGTAATATTTAGTGCAATCACATCCGCTTAATTCAATCATTTATGTTCCACTGCAGTGATCAAAACAGGCAGTCTACGACTTCATGTTGCCATTCGTTGTATCTTACTAAATCAGGCATCCAGATAAAAGCTATTACTGTAAACACATGAGAAATGGTACATTTTACACCTCAAATTGTTAAGAAAATACTTTTAATCCACACTATTTTCAAGTTACAAATATTCTTAATGGTTTGTTTTTACTTGTTCTGTGCTTGATAGTCTGGCTCTGGTTGGTAAATCAAAACTGCAAGGTATACAGAATATTAGTAAGCTGTTAAAAAAAAAAAAGTGTTATTCCATAATAAGTTTCAAAAAGGAGTTTATTTATATAGGTTGTATTTAAATGCTTCTCACTGTATGTTTTTCTGGGGTTAGAACTGCTTGCAAATAACAGCAAACCAAAACAAACACTGTCAGTGGAGATTTGAAACAAAACACCTTTCAGACAAACAAACAAAAACCCTAGTCTGGAGCATTTTCAAGCACTCTTTAAATAAAAGCAAAGTATCTCTGAAAACCTAGGATCTGACTGATAGACCAGAATTGTGGTTTTATTTGATCTTTAACGGGAAGTGTACAAGAACCAAGTCCAACTGTTCAGGGATGCTCCTGAGTGTCTCCAGCAGAGATGCTGGGGCAGGACTGGGGAGAGGCAAACTAAGACCTGCCCTAGGGGGCAGGGCTGGGACCTGGCTCAGCACCTTGCCCTGTGTGCAAGCCCCAGAGAGCACTTGCCTTCCCCTTCTGTCAGCAGTGTCATAATTTATGAATCTACCCCAATTTTGAAAATACTGAAATGAACACTCTTCAAAACCATAAAGCTAAATGTACTATCAATTTTGTCTTTTCTGACGTCTTGTTTTTCAGTGAATAAGTGAGTCATCCTCCCTTCTGTTTCTCCTGACAAACATGTCTTTTGTCTGTACCTCTTACAAAATAAACCTCCAGTTCTATTTTATGCAGTCAGCAGCCAGATGGTGACTGGACAAGAAGCAGCCTGATTTACCTCGGAGTGATACTGAATTTCCACAGCTGCTGCTGAAAGGGAATGTTCCCTTTTGAATGAAGAGTAGTTTCTGGGGCTCACAATAAAGTGGCAAAATTGTAGTAGACTGGTGTTTATGTAGAATTTCATATTTGACATTGCTCTTATGAGTAAAGAAAAAGAAATCTTTGGATGCCTCTGCTAATATCTGTCTAGAGAGTGTAAAATACTGGCATGATTGCACTTGCTATTGGTGAGAGCTCACCAGGAGGACAGCACACAATCCTCATTGCCTGTATATTCTAAAAAGGTATGCATAAATGGCCTGCCAGGATGCTCAATAGGTGAAAGATCCACCTTCTGAGGCAGATAGAGATGAGAAAGACTTGATCACAGAGATAAATAAAGTCTGCAAGTGAACAAGGTTTCTCTTTCTAAAATCAGTTTTTGTTGGCATGGAGGCGTCTAATTTTTAGGGAGGAATGACTGAAGGACACAACCAGCATATGGAGACATGGATCTGAAGTAGTCAAGAATAAGTCAAAGATGGGAATGCAAATGAGATTCTGGAGCAGCCACCCATCCCAATGGATTCTCTTTTACTCACAAATTAAAAGTTAAGTTCTTAGAGGGAAGTGGCAAAAAAACACAGCTTTCTTTACCCTGCTATCTCCTTCTTAAAAAAAAATGGTTCTAGTTAGGATAGGAGCGAGGGAGAAAAGGACCAGAAAGGAGTAACTGTTCAGAATTCCTGGCCACTCTTTAGGGAAGGAGAAGATGCGTTTATACAGTCTCATCATTCAGCTGGAAATGACAGGCAATGATTTCCAGGCTCTTGCCTCTCCTTTTGGTGACTGTTTAAAAACTGTTTGTGTTGGTTTGGAGGCATTTTATTACAAAGAGAATAGGTATCTTTGACAAGCCTTAAATATGAATTGCTGCTGTGCTGCATGAAATATCTGATAGCAGACACATTTTTAAGCAGTGTTTTGCTGTGATGCCTCTGCTTGTTTCTGCTAAGAAGTTTTCTGCTTTCTTGTTTGTTCATCATTATTATATCTTGTCTTGACTGATGCATTCCATGGTTTATAAATAAAACTTTCATTCTACAGTTAACAGTGTTGAGGATTTTAATAAATTGCCCTCCAGTCATGCTGCATTTTCTTTCTGCAGTGTCTCCTCTTTTGCACACAGAAATATTTATGCTGTTTTGCAGTGAAAACCTAAGGAAGGTGAACCTTAAAGCACCTTGCTAACAAGCTTAGACTTGTTTTACATTGTTGCACAAACAGACAAGAATAATTTTCTTTTTCTACATACTGTCAAAACATTGTGCTTATAAAAATCTATTAAATTCATTTTACCAGTTTAATAGTCCTTATGTAAATGCTGTGCTCAATCATTGGATGCATTTTGATTCTCTAAAATGGCTCTTGGTATCACTACACTGCCTTGCTTCAGTTGAAATTGGGATGCTAGTGTTTTTTTAAGATTTTTCTTGGAAATTGAGGTATTTAATCTTATTCTAATAAAGTAAATACTGGTTAATTGAAGCTTAAGCTTGAAAAAATATGAAAGACATTTAATTAGTCAAAATTATATATTGCGCTGTAATATAGTAAATTAGATTGGACAAGCTTTACACTTCAAAATTACATTAATGACTGCATATATTTTGTCAATATTATAATCTTTAATCTTAGATCCCTGAAGATACAAGATACTAACACATCATTGACTGTTACATCATAACTTAAAACTATAATTGCTTCTGAAATTTTAAATTTAGTTTTAATTTACAGGAAGTAGCTATACACCAGAAAAGAACAAAATACAGATCATTCAGAATGTGAGCTTTCACTTAAACTTTTGTGTTCATTGAGTGTTTGTGTTGCATTCATAGTTAACTGGAACCAGCTGCAGTGGTTTCTTTCTTTCATTTAGCTTAAAAGAGGCTGCTTTGTTCAGTTTTAGCTTATTCTCCTCTGGAGATGGGCTTGGCTGACTCAGGTAGCTGTTAGTGCTGTGTCATCATTTTACATTCACAGAAAATGTTGCCTTGAAAGAAGATTGCAGTGGTAACAAACAAAGAAAGAAAGTATGTGGAATAAGACTTCAGGCAGAAAGTTCATTCAAGCACATGCCTCTCATTTTGAGGGTGGGATTTCTTCGTTCAAGCCTGGAGAGGGTAGGTAGGACTGAAATAACACAATGAGTGCAAGACAGTGTATATGCAAGTATCAGTTATTAGCTGTTTCTCACAGACTGAAGCTGCCAAGGCCTGAGTAAATCAAGAGATCTTCACCTTTGATTTTTCACTTCATGGTCAGGTTTTGGAGCAAGGTGCCCATATTCCTATTCTCCTCAAACAATTGCTTTTACAGGAACACATCTAAGCTTCCTTACACTTTTGATAGACAAGTGGTTTTTGGAAGACAATCTTATTATCAGAGTTTCATTCCAGATGTCACTGCATCTCACTAAAGAAGCACTGCAGTGATAGAGGCTTAGTGGCTTGTTCTGGCTCCTCTGCATCCTCTGGCTCGGATTTATGTATATAATAGATTATTAAACCTATTGTATCCAACACATGCACAAGTCTTCAAAAAACTACTTTTGCAGGGGAGCTAAGTACTCTGGGATAGATGGTTTGGATCAAGAGCCTTCTGTCCAGCAGTTAAAGCCCAGCTCATGGTGAGCACGCTTAAAAGCTGTTACTACCAGGTGATGCTGACCAGCCTCCCCTGCCTTTGAAAGCCTGTAACACTGACTGCCCTAATCTTAATTCTAAAGTGCAAGGCAGCCTGGAGGCATGCTGGGAAGGTGCAATGTTATGGTGGACTTGAACTGCTCTGAAGGGCATCTCTCACTGGCACTACGTCCCTTCTGAAAGCAATACTTTTATCTTTGGCCTAAAGTATTATCTCACTTTAGAGGCTCTATTTTTTAAGGATTACTTTTTCTTCTGGTTTCCCAAGGTGCATTACATTTGTTTTACTTTAATCCATTTTGTCTAGGTATGATGTAAAAGAAAAGAGCCCCTGACACTGTGCACACAATGCAGTCAGGGAACTGTAAAGAAGGATGTGGGACTGGGAAAATTCAGAAATACAGGATGCTGTGTGTTTGAAAGGCATTTTGGCTCGAGGGGAATGGAGAGAAGGTGAAAAATCTATTTTTCTTAGCAAAGACAAAGCATGTGAATATTTAAAAGAGAAGAGAAAATAGAGATGTATGTGTTTCAGCCATTTTGATTTGTACAATTTCATGCTTCACCTGCAATTATGACACTCATCTCTGTAAGTGGAACCACAGAAAAGCTTTAATTCTCACAGTTATCTGCTGGGAAAAAAAAAACAACAAAAAACTGGACAAGGTCCAGCAAAGAAGCACTCCAATCCTCCTCCTGAGAGAATATGCGTAGCTTCAAAAATATATCACATAGTGATGAACAACATAACACATACTATTCACGGCACATTATGTAATAGACCTCCTTAATGCTGTTGAACACAAAAACATTTAGTGCTCAGTTGTTTTATGATATCCTCTGAAGTTACTCAAGGGAATTATGTCTTTATAAATGTTTATTGCTGACTTTACACTGTTTATTGCTGTCTTTAGGTGTCATTTTAAACTTGAACTTCTCAGTCGAAATCAGAAATAACCCTGTCCTTTAATGATTTCACTCAGGATGTTGATCCCCCAATACATCTGACTTCATGTTAAAATTAAAAAATTGAATGCATTGATAGAAGTCAAAATACAGATTTCTTCGGTCTCATGGAATTCATGGAGGACAGTCAATAAGCATTTAGAATTGAAAATGCTCATGCTTACATTTTTTTCTCTTCTAGAGACATTTTCTTAATTATACTAATTTGTCAAATGGGTCTTCATTTTTACAAGAAGTTTCTTTTTCATACATTTATTAAAAGAATTATAATTGCAACTGGAAAGTAGCAAAATGAAAATAACTTTAATTATGCATTATAATAACAGCAAATCTGTTCTAGTTCAGGTGAGCCAGACCAATTACATGTGACTAGTGAATGGAAACAACTGATGTTTCTGCATTTTCATTTGGGTCTCTTGACCTTTTATGGTGAATGTGCTACAATCTGTCTTCCCCTCGTGTTCAACAGAGAGCAAATATTTTCATTTATAGAGACATTTGGAGAAATTATTTCAGTCTGATTAGAGACAGGTTTTACTGATCTTGATCATTACTTACTCCATTTCCAGAAAAGAGAACAATGATTCTTTGTACCTTTTTCAAATTGCACATGGCTTGAATCTGAGACACATCTATCAGGCTGTATATTACTATCTTTTCTTCATACTGTATTTTGCATCTTCACTAAAAAATGGACAAAAAAAATTGATGTTCATATTTAAATTCTACTTAGATATCAGACAAAGTTAATTAAACAAGAGTGTTCACTATAATTTTGAATTTGCAAATCTAATGCTCCAGTCCATACCTGGCCAATGTTTTTCTCTGATGACTGTTACCTTACTGCTCCATCCAAGCCTTGAGGCTCCCTGCACCTAGCACTGTACAATCCATGCAAGAGGAACCAAAGAATTCATCATCTAAGAGAAAGTAGAATTCATGGTGCAGAATGAAAACCCCAAGGCCAAAGACATTACCTTGTCATAGATTTCATTACCTTGAGACACTGACCACTTCTGAGTTCCACTGGACCTCATGGCTATGAAGTCATAACTGGAGCTCCTCAAAACAGCTACTCAAAATGACGTCATGTGATATGATGTGATGATGTGATGGCAGCATCACCAACATGAAGAACAACTGGCATGGTAGAATTGCCAGCTTGAAGAACTTATTGAGCATTTACCTTCCAGAAAATATTTGCAAAGGCAAAGCAAAAAGTACACTTTTTAAAGGACACATAAGGAGATGAGGCATTCGGTTTCTATGGTAGTGTTGATATCATGTAAAAAAATATAATTAGAACTCCTATTAAAAATAAGCAATAAGCTTCTTTTAATATATCCTTCATTTTCTTCTGACTATGACATGTGATTTCTGATGTTTACTTTTGCTTAGCACTTCTGAATAGCTCTTTAATCTCATTCCTGAATCATTTGGGATGCTGTGTTTCAAAATGCTTTCTTTAGTAGAGACATATAAAAGATGCACCATGCAAATGTAAATGATAAGAAGCTCTAGTAACTGAAATACTTATTTTACTGAAACCTTAGCTTAATAGAAATGTTAGTGACAAATTGTGAATCAGCTTCAAATGGGCTGTAAAAATGAACCAAAAATGTCTAATTATTGTGTCCGACTTATTTTACATTATATTTCTCTTCTAAATATTTTCTTCCCCCTTGACAGTTCAACCAAGGCTTTGCCATTATAGCTGTCTCCTTCCCAACATCAGCAGAAAGACATTCTGCAGCTAATGTAATATTCTATAACTTCATCACTTTCAGACTGTGCCTTTGGAGAAACCTATGCAAACTCCCTCAAATCTAATGAGGCTGTACATCACTGGATTCACTCTGAAGGTAATAGGGTTTCACAAAGTGACCTCAGGGCATAATTTGGCTACTTATAATGATGATGAGTGAGAGAAAAGAAATCGCCTTGAGTCTCAGAATCCACAGAGAACTTGGAGATCAGGACAGGAAAATGCTGTTTTATTCGGGGTAAATCTGATGAGGGATACACAGTAAGTATGGATCCTTCCAATGAATCTTCATCAAATCTTCTTTGGGCAAAGCTTAATTTTGAATCTGTTTACATTATCAGAAAATAATGAAATTTTAATTAATAATCAAATTAACTGCAAACATTTTTGCTAAGGAAAAGAAACCATTGGCAGGGTACCTTACTGCTCAAACCTAGAAGAAAGATGTGCATGGAGGCACAGCAGATATGTTCACACTGTGAAATCATGTGGAAAGGACTATGCATCTAAGAGTTTGATCAATTTTTTCCAGGTGTGTTAGGTAATCAAAGATAACACCTCTCCACAGCCTTTTGTGACACCAAACAAGCTGGAAAGACTAAGGGATGAATGAAAGAAAAAACCTGCAGGATTTCCTGGCCTTTTTCTCTTTCATTCCTAAAGGATGTTTGCACAGAAAAGTACTTTTTCATTCTAGACAGTGTAATAACCTTAAGCATTACTTTCTCAATTGCAACTGATAAAATCATTTCCCTCGTAATCAGAGAGTGCTGCATTTTTATCATATGCAATTGGGAAGATAATGATTAATATTTTCATACTAGGAACTTTGGGATTTAACAGAGATTAAAGGCTAACTGTCCTTCATGCATGTTTCACATTCTCTTGCAACTAGAATTAATCAAAGCTAAATTATCTTCACAATTTTGCAGTACAAAGTGAGGATTCATGTTAATTCTGTATACAGGAATGTATGAAAAGAATCCAATGAGGATACAGAGCATATGGCAGACAGATCTACATATATTGTTTATTTATGGTCAAGGATGTAGAGCTGGTTCTTTAAGTGTCCCTTGACCAGCTTGCTGTCATTTCCTTTTCCTATTTAATGTTCCTCTTTCCTCCTTTACTTTGCCTGATGCCAGCTAGGGGCAGCCACCTTCCCAGAGAGTCTCAGAAGTCTAGTAGAGCTGAATTGCTCACTATCTCCAGGTATGTACTGTTCAAAAAGCACACTGGGTGAGGACTATATACAACAGTGTACATTTTAACTCCCTTGAAAATAGTGTTTATCATTTTATGGGCATTTTATCAATACTGCTTGCCATCTAGATACTGACTCTCATCAAGGTGTATAGAGGTCACTCTTACTGGGTTTCTCCTGCAAAACCTGCTCTTGCAGGTATGCAACACTGTTATCCTCAGCCCTCCATTTTTAAGTTCACAGTGTACATAGGTGGCACAACCTGGTGATCTGTGACATTCTTTAGGGAGTGTTTGAGATGCTACAAAGAGTTTTATTCATGATTTAGCACCATCTCCTAAAAACTCTTCTTCTAGCTCAGAAGTCCCGCACCATAGTCTCATATACGGAGCCCACTTACCCTCACTTTGTCTCTTTTTAACCAGTTTCCCATGAAAATATTTTTTTTGCTTGAACAAATCAAGCAGCTTGGGCAGTTATGAAGGTCAGAGGTACAGGAAAAATCAGTATTTCCTGTATGTTGTATAAGTGCACACAGAGTAATATGTCACCAAAACTTGTAGCTTGACTAGACAAAGGTGAGCAACAAAACTAAATGGCCAGCCTTTACAGAATATCTCAGATCTTAGTAGATAACACATTCTCTGAAAATCCTTCAGTTCCTTTGTTCACTTAGAATGTGTTTACATTTTCTGTATACTTGCTGAAATGGAAATCAGAGCCTAGTATTAAAAACCCACTCTATTGGTATGCTGGTTTGTGAGGAACTGAGAGGTTGGTAGCCACCCAGCCTGGGCTTTGCTTGCAGCTCACACACAGAGGGCAAGCAAAGGACATACACATATCTGAAATCCCATCAGGGTCCTATTTTGAAGTTTCATGTTTTGTCGTGAACATGATTTCAAATAACTCAGGATGCCCAAATGTGCCAACTGCCTCCAAATCTAGGGCAGATAAAGCATCATATCTTCAACACGTCCTAGAACTGGTGAAATTTAAAGGGTGTGTGGAGTTTAATACAAGGTAGTTCAGCAAATTTAACAGATATTAAAGAGCATGCCTTATCTCCCAGAATAGATACAACCTTTCGTAAGACATAAATATTTGCTAAAATGACAGAAAATTAATATCACTACCTTTACCTAGAAATTTATTCAAATAACTGTTACTTACCCATGCTACACATGATCACAAGGAGCTTATTTCAGAGGGGGAAGACAAATGATGCACTATACCATGGGGGCTCAGATGGAGACTCACTCCTCTCACTACTAGAAGGAAGGGTTTGAGGCTAACCATCGCTCCAAACTGCACAGCTGGCAGCTTCTGCTTACAAAAATCCCAAAACAAGCTGGGGTTCCTGCCCAAGAAGTATTGGGATTCCAGGTGAAGAATTTCCATCAGCAGAGATCACAGTGGATTAGCTGTGTCAGTGTCCACATCTGTCAAAACTAGAGCGGGTCCAGGCTTGGAGAACTGGGCCTCTCTCTGTCATACCACTGTTCTTCCTTCTCTCAAAGGTTCCTCCTTCTATCTAGTGTCTGGGCCAGACACTAGACAAATGATGAATGTTGTCTATTAACCCCTCTCACTTCCAAAAGGGGAAGAGAAAGAGAATAAAGAAGAGAGATACTTACGTGTTGGAAAAGAAAACTAAGCAGCTTTAATGAAAAGAACAATAAAATAAAATAAAGCAAATATAGAAAACCTATATTGAATGCAACACCCCTGAGGGTAATTACAACACCACCACTGCTGATGCTGTGGAGCAGGCACTGGGGGAGTCCCAGTCAGGACTCAGCAGCAGACAGGAACTAGATTCAGGAGCTGGATTCGGGAACTGGATTCAAGAACACACAAATCAGGATCAGAGGCAGAACAGGAGTCCTCCTTGGACACCAGCCAGTGAAGATGAGACTTGACCCTGATGATCCTTCAGCTTTATAACAAAAAATACATATGTGGAATGGAATACTTTGTTGGTCGGTTTAGGATCACCTGTCATGGCTGCTTCTCCCCACAGGTGCAGCCTTTTGCTTACTTCACTCCCAAAACGGTATAGAAGATTTAGGAATGACCTTGGTCACTTGAGCAAGTATATGCAAGAGCTTTTTCACTCACCAGTCCTTAGTAGTACCCGTAAACATCAAGCATTTTGCAGACACTGAAGAAATACACTGTTAACTTCAGAAAATGCAGTTACTTAGAAGAGACTGAGCTGAGAAGTAAAATCACTGAAAAGAATTAGTTCTGTTCTAACTCAAACCAGGACACCTTCCTGCAATCTCAGTATGAGACAAGCTTTAACTTAGGTGATAAAAAGACTTTGCTATGTCTTCAGATGATCCGACTACACACTGGTGTAAATTGAAACAAATTGAAATCGTAGCTACCCCAATTGCTATGACTGAAGTTGTAAACCTTCCAAGAATTATATATTGAAAAATGTTGACTTCATGTATTCAGCAGTAGCAGTTTCATTTCATATTATTCTACCTAACATATTATACAAGAAGTTAGCTGTGCACCAGTAGTGATTATTTATTCATTTGGAAATATAACTCTTAACAGCCTGAGAAGTGCTGAGCCTGGACCTGCACAAAGAAGGCAATTTATGTGTTCCAGAGAAAGCTTGTGCTGAATATCCCTATAATCTGCTTAAAATTCATCACCTGAGCAGTGTGAGTCTTGTCAGCTTATGGAAACAAAACTAAAAATCAGATGAGGAATAGTGCAGCAAAACTTTAGTGTGTGATGGTGTTTCACTTGTAAATTGAGATATTTTTTCAGTTTTACTTTCTCAGCTATTTCAGATTCCATTGTGCTTCAGTCTGATATGGTAGATAATTCATCAGCCTGTATATCTTTTATTACAATTACTATTACAAGGTCTTAAGTTTAGGAGAAACAAAGCAATAATTTTGCAATATTGTCACAACATGCTGGGTTAGAACATAATAAAACTTCTTATTATCGTCCTGGAATAAGCAAGGAATCACTGAGCATGGTACAAAAAAGTGAAGTTTAATAAAAACCCCACAGATAAAATTGAATTTCAAACTCAAGAAGACTCACAAAGTGTACTTATCTGAAACTGAATCTTTTGAGTTAAAATCAGGATCTGTTCCCACTGCCTCCTAGTGTGAAATCAAACTCTGGGTCCTTATCTTATGCCAATATGTAATGACTGTTTGGGAGATCACTGCTGAGGTGTAAATTGTCACAGCTCCACTAGTTTTCAGTGAGTGGTGTTGATTTAAATGTGCTGACAATATGATGGTCTTAAGCTTTATACTGTATAAAAACACTCAGGTGGACAGAGGAAAGAACCTTTGCTCATGAGTTTTCTGCTTTGCTGCAGGTTGCAGACAACAAGCACTGGAAGAGCCAACTGTACATTCTCACTGTGCTGGCCTCTTTGACTCCAGTAGGTCAGGGTGCCAGCACTTGCAGGATGGAGCTGCAAGGGTGTTTGCTAGTTTATAGTAAGTCTTCAGACTTTACATTAGGAATCATTTCTTCACCAAGAGGATGGTCAAACATTGGAAGAAGCTTCCTAGAGAGGTGATCAATATCCCACGGCTGTCAGTGTTAAGAGGCATTTGGACAATGCCCTTAAAAATATACATTAACTTTTGGTCAGTCCTGAAGTGGTCAGGCAGTTGGACTAGATGATCACTGCAGAGCCCTTCCAATCAAAATGTTCTGTTCTGTTCTGTAATTTGGTAACACAGTAACTTTACTGTGTTGAAGGGGTTTAGATTTTTGCTGGAAGTAAGTTTTTTGAGCTAGAGGAGAAAATCTCCACCAGATGAGTTGTTTTGGCTAAAAGGTCTCAATAGGATAATGCAGAACTATGTTTCCCTTAGTGTCCACTACCTCTGAATGTGCCTCTGAATGGCATTTCACTCATCCTAAATGATGAGCTTGCTACCCAAGCAGAAACACAATGAGCTGATGCAGATGAATTTCCCTAGCGCATGAGGACCTCTCTGCCATGGAAGGCTGCCGGATAGCATTCCACAGAGTGCACTGGCAGATATGAATTATGCATTGACACTTCACTCCCACATCATTATACCTTTCATTCTGCTGTGTCTGCACAGATAGGATTGATTCACACATCATACACTGTAACGATCATAATGGGTGAAGGCTGGGAACGTTTGCACAGTGAGAAAAAAAAGAACATGAATAAGTACACATTTGGTATAACCTTATTAGTGATTGGTCCTCGAGTTTCTAATGGGGCATGAAATGCCATCAGAAAGCTTTTTGCTTTTATGAAAATATTCCCTGTTTAGGCAGTAATTCAGAAGTAGGCACCAGAGGCCTGATGCAAACTGTCTACTTGCATATGGTCTAGCAAGAGTGAAAAAACCTCCATGTTGTGAATTTTCAAAGTACTGCTTTCCAGAAGAAGGTTTCATAACAGCCCTGACAAACGTTCAGAACCATCATTTAAGACATCTTGCAGTATAGAAGGATCTCATCCATGCAGTAAATTAATCAGAACAGAAATGTTGCATATCAGCAGTGTCATTATGTGCATATAACACAGTGCATTGTTTTTCAGAAAAGAAGAGACACTGAAAAATAGTTTGCCTTTTTTTTTTTTTCATTTCCTCAGGATGTTACATCTCTCAGCCTGTCTTCACACTCAAGAGAAGAACTGAAGCACCTGAATGAGATGTTAAGCCAGGATTAATGATTAATTTTCTTCTATCAATACACCTAAAAATGGACTGTCTGTCAATCCAGATGAAGAAATACAAAGGTTTAAAAGGCACTTTGTACACAGAGAGAAAAAAAAAAGCAGCCTCTGTATTAAGATATCAATACATCATTGTTTAAAGATACCACTAATTAGCTTGGCCTGGACTCTGACCTTTACCTCTCCTATTCATTCCAGGATTGGGAGAAAAAAAAAAAAAAAGTGATTCTTGAAACAGATTTTATATTCCATATATACTCTGTCTACAGAGACTTTCACAGGCACCAGGAAAGGATGCAAAGAGGGACTACCAACTCCTATCCCTTAGAGAATTGTCTGTGGAAACACAGTGATGATTCCACAATTCTACAGAAAGAGGTCAGACCCATACCCAAGTCCTTCTGAATTATGCCACCCAATGAAGTGACGCTTGGTTTTCAGAACAAACATGATTTTCATATTTAAGTGGTCAAAAACTGTATTACAGTTATGAGGTTTAAAGATTTCTGTTGCCTTTTGGTTAGGCCTATAACACTGCACAAAATATTTCATCATTTCAGTGTTTGCTTATGCTCAAAATTCTCCAAGTATTCAGCTTCTTAGAGTTCTGACTTTTACATTTCAATTCCATTCAGGTTGAAAGTGGTGCAGGATGAGCCCAGCTCATCAGGAACATGAGTTCAAGGCAGTTCATACACAGCTACATTTTAATTAATTATTCTAATTTGGATTATTTTTTTTTTTGGCTATTTATTAAGTATGATGTAAAATTATGGGTTTATTAACACACGAAAAAAAAAACAACCTTATCTTGCCACAAGAGCAAATCATCTATTTTTGAAGTTAAATTTGTATTTTTGGGGTCAAAAGAAATTTTGAGTACAGACAGATCTGATACTTGCATTTTTCAATTTCTCACTTTTATAGTAAAATCAAGGTGTGAAAAAACATGCCACATTGAGATGTCTATGATAAGAACATAAGGAAGAGATTGAATCTGTGGCTTATTCATTTTTTCATGTTCCTTAGAGAAAGAAGTAAAATCAGATAAGAAGCACATGTGAGAAAAATAATCTTTTGATCACTATTTTCATTTTCCTTCAAAAACTTTATGGAGCAGATTCCCTGTGATTTTATACTTCTGCCTGTAGACTCCATTAAACCAGATCAGAACAGCAAACTGTCAGCTGAATTGGCAGATGACGAAATAGGATCACATCAAGCAAGTGAAGTATTCACACCACTGCATTACAGACATCTAATTAAGGTGTTTAAATTAGCAGTTTAATAAAGTCAATGGGAAGTGCCTTAATGAAGAAATGTGTCCAATGGCAATGTGTCCCTTGAGTTCCTAATCCAGGTACCAAAGTTATTTGCACAATTAACTAGTTTGAATATTCCAGCTCTGTAAGGCAGCAATCATGGCAAAATACTAGAGGATATGTTAAGGAACAGTTATAATTTTTAATTTCAGCAATGTCTTCTGCAGCAGTCATCACTTCAAACAGAGACAGTGATGCTGCTGAATAAATGAAGGATGCATACCAAAAGGATTACATTTTTAATTCTGCCTTGCAGGTAGAGCTGGTAAAAAATGTTCCACAGAACATTTTTCCAGTGAAATACAGTGAAATCCAAACTTATCACAAGAAGATGGTGTTTAGTGCAGGAAAGTCATGTTGAATGCATGCACCGTGACCCTCACATTTCACGGAGAGATCCTGTGTGTGGTTTTTATTTGCTGAGTCTGAGCCTGCAGGCAGCATGTTGTCCCTTCATGTTTTGGAGGGTGTCTCCCACCGATATTAAGCCAGACAGTCCCTTCAGATGCATTTGGTGGGAAAAGCAGAGGTATGCACCTTGCCTTGCCAGTAATGACATAAATATGGCCTAGCTGAGGGGAAGCTCTGCTTATTTCCATCACCTTTACTCCTGCTAGGTCACAGACTTCAAAGCAATGCAATGGCAGAAGTGAGTGGGTTCACCCTAAAGGAGGGTTGGATTATAAGATTAAGCACATTTCCCTGAATTTGGAGTCAAGAAACTCAGGAACAGGTAGAAGAGCCCATTTTGAAAGAAGTTTGTACAACATAGAGACAGAAGGAGCAGGGATCTTAGCAGAATTATTCTTAACTATGCTATTGTTCCAGTTTTCCCTGAATTAATAATATCACATCCCAGGGAAGAAAACTAAGAGATGTTTTATGTGTCTTCAAATACTTTAATAGACTATATTTCACATTTTTGCAAGCACGCACACTGGTATTGAAGAAAAGTCTGATTTCTCAGAGGGGCTCCTTTTTAATGTTAGATATTCATCTATATAATTATATTCTGGATACAAGCTTTTTCCCAGTAGTTCACCGGCTCCATACTGATAACTACTAAATGATAGAAAATATATTTGGAAAATTGCTTTGCTCCATAATGAGAGGGATGTCAGCCCACTAAGTCTTACCTTTATGCACTGGAAAGGGACGTGGGTGGCACATCCCCCTTGCAGCTCCCTTCTCCTCCATGTTATACCCGAGGGATCATTTGCACAAAGGGCTGTCCAGATCTGACCTCTGGAGAGGCAGCAGTGCAAGGCAGGAGACCTGCACCTGTAAAGCTTAGTGCATCTCTTTCATCTCTACTGCTCTGCTCTGTGTAGACTGTTTTGGCAGGTAAAGGAAATTTATTATCTCAAGCACTTAATGCAGTGTCCAGAACTTTATTAAATGGCACTTGGAAGCCAACAAACTGAACAGGGAGAAATGGATCTGTCACGGGGAGAAGGGGAGAGCTCTCTGATTGTACTAGAGAAAGTAAAAATCAGCAAAAAATCAGAAAATGATCAAATGGATACAACAGCAAAGAAGAGGTGGAATAATGAAAGTGTCATGATAGGTGAAATAGAAGAAACAAAAGCAAGGAAGAGAAAAATACAACAGTTAAGTTGGGAAAAGGATATTACATTCTTTCTCTAAGCAACACAACTAATCCTCATATAAAGGATGGTGCTACAGAGATCAGAGAGCACTATCTAAAAGGCAAGTGGATGTAATTAATTGATACTAAAAATCTACTGACTATCCCAAAGGAAAATTAATTCCTTAAAATAGATTGCACCTTTGGAAAGAACTGGGCACACATCACAGGATATGTCAACGATTCCATTACCTCCACTGCTAGTTAAGTAAGCTATGAGTTTTACAAAGACTTTGTGCCTGAGGAAAAGAAAAGATGAGGAAAAAATGGTCAAATTATACATTTCTCTGAGACAAAACCAAAATGGTATATGAACTGAGGAAAATAATATATTAAATAATGTTGCAGATACAAAATACTGTGCTGTCTAGGAATGCTGAGGCAAGGAAAAAGGGGACCATGCTACTGAGGTGGCTTTGATGCAGCTAGGAAGTTATCTGACTTGCTGCTACTGAATTTCCCTAAGTTGTGGATCCTTGAATAGTCCTGCAGAGCAGGTCTCCTACTGAAGACAACTGATATTTTCATGCAGTGTTGATAACTTCTCTCCTGTCCTGTTTACACATAGATAAAATTTTGCAGAATTTTCTATTCGGGTTTGCTTCCTACAAAGGGAAACCTGAAGCTTTCATAATCTAAAATATGAGATTCATACAAAGGAAATCAAGCAATATGGGAGAATCTATGTATGGATCAGAAGCAGGATGTAACCCTGTAACTTCAAGCAAAACCTTGCACCCCTTAGAAATCCAAACATGTGGCCAAGGGCAGTTAAATCCAAAATTAAAAAAAATTTCATTTCCCACACCAGCACATGTTTGTCAGCTTCAAGTGTAGCCACAAAATCTATTATTCCTGATAAATTAATTTATTCTCCCTACATTTCCATGTGAGCACACCACAAACACTCAACAGCTATTAAACATGTCAAATGTCTCAAGACTGCTGAGGCTGCAACCCATAAGATCACTTTGTTGCTTTTGCTTAGACAGCACTTCCAGAGGACTTACTGTTCCAACATCAGACATGTTCTCTAAGGAGATAGTGCAAATGCAGCTGGCAGAGGAGGCTCCAGGTATAACTAATGTCCCTGAAGGGCTCAGGACATTGGAGGACCCGCCCATTAAGGCCAAGTCATCTTATTTCAGATGAGATTTGCCTACTCCAAATGTGAATGACTCTGGTAATCAACAGTGTTATCAGACTCCCTTTCCTATCACACTGAGCTCATTCCAAAAGAGAAGTAAAAAGATTCTTGCGCCAGAGGATGATCCTTTTCACCCTGCTGACATTACTCTGAGGTTTATTTGGAGTGCGGTGTCTAACCTTCTGTGTACCTCAAAAGAAGTTGTAACCATTTTAAAAACATCGGTAAAAGTGCATGTATTCAGAAGGCAAAACCAAAACATAAATAAACACAGTAAAGAGTAAAACTGTTAAATTTTTGCTTGAACATCACACATGTTTAGAAAAATCTGGACTGGAATATAAGTACAAAATGCAATTTGAGGTCATTTTCCAATGTTCAAGCTATTAAATCAAATATATATTTAGAATAAAAACCTCTTCAGAGAGCGAAGTTTTATTTGCCACTTAAAATAACCCTCAGCCTGGACAAGTACTGGTGGCACTCTTCATATTTCTTATAAGAGCAGTAAAAACATTACTACAATTCCACATGGACAATATGCAGTCACTATTTTTTCATCAGGGTTGCACACCATTGATCTTGAAAAATGAATCCTGTCAAATTGGCTTTTTTTTTCATAAACTACTTTTGTGATCAGTTTAGCTCTTGAGGCTGATCCAATGTCTAGGAAAATGCCTCATCAGATCATGGTTATCCCCATCAGACAAAGCTGTAGTTTATCCTTGTATTTCCTTTGCTTCGGGAATCAAAAATATGAGGTATGGTTCAAATGGAAAGCAAATTATTGAATACAGTATTTTTTCCCATGCAAATAAAACACATAACTCTGCTTTTAGGAGTTGAATACTCCCATGACAGAATATATGTATTTATGAAAAAATTGTTTTCATGTGATGACAGTAGACTTATGTTTGTCTCTAAGTACACACACACAAAAAAGAAAAAAAAATCCACTTAGTAGGGTGAATTATTGTAACCACAGTGCAAAGTTCATGAGAAGTTCATATCTTCTCTATATTTTATTTGCTGTCTTTTTAATTCATTTATTTACTTATTATATTATTGCTCTGTATATAGACAAGTTTTAGGGACAAATGTGTTTACACATTTCAAAAGCACTAGTAGTGTGCTTCTGTCTGAAGTTTCTCATCTCATAGTTTCCTCACAATGTCTCGTTTGTACACCAAACAACTCCTGCCATCTTCCCAAACCTAAATGACTCACGCTTCATAAAAAACTCTGTGCTTGACACCACAAAATAGAATAAATACAAAGCCGATAAGAAAAAAAGCTAAAAAAGAGCTTTAATAGCTAGCAGGATTGAAATATATAAATAGGGGTTTAATCTTCTAGGCAGGAATAAACCTTCCAACTAGATCATTTCTTCAACTTCTGTGTGGATAAACCAAAGCAAACAGAAAAGGAGCAGCAACTGGCAAGTCAGCAGATGGCACTTAAAGTGAGTTTCCTGGGACATCTAAAATCACATCACCTGGGGAAAAACTGCCCTGGTATAACATCTCACTAGATTTCCAATATAGAAGAGTTCCCATCTGTTTCTGAATTTATTTTCAGGAATATATAAAGTAAGGAAGCACAAAGTATCCAAGACAGCACTCTACATTGTGACAAAAAAAAAAAAAAAAAAAAAAAAAAAAAAAAAAAAAAAAAAAAAAATGACAAATGAGGATTTCTTATAATCCCCTAGACCTGAAATCCTACACAAAGCCCCTTGGGCCAGCAGCGTGAATGAAGGTGAATAGATTGGTTCATATTCTCCCTTTTGATGAGTGCTTCTTGTAGGAATAAGTTGGAGGAGAAATAAAGTGTGAACTTGTATGGCAGCAGAGATCTCCTAATATATACTCTGCTGCAATTGCCCTGACAACTCCCAAATAGTAGCTGAATCACAGGGCCATGGCAAGCTCCACGTTCCTTTTCTTTGGCTGAAAATTCCCAAGAAATGTCCCATTTCAGAGGGATGAGTGTGACAACTCTGCCCACCCTGGGGCAGTCTGATGTTGTACTTGTTTTAACAAGTGGGCTCAGAGAGCATCATCTTGTGTCACCACTGTCATCAGTGTAATATTTAAAGTTGTGTACTCTGCCCAGGAATTTATCTTTCATTTCATTTGCTGTCCACAGACAAACATATCATTGTTACTGATAGAGTTTACATTCAGTGTCTGATGACTAATTAACCATTGTAAGAACCACACAGGTTCTGAAGCTGTTACAAACTTCTGTCTCTTTTGACTCATTTATGATTAAATCTCTTATACTTATTTTAAAGAAAGGAATTTGGCACCTGGCTCACTGTTCTTCTGCTATGTACTATCATAAGGTACTTCAGGAATCTAAAAAAAGAATACAAAATGTTTCTTCTTTCTCTTCCAACCTTCATGAACCTCCTCCCAAACTGGACAGAAACTTCTAAGAACTTACAGTTTGTTGTCACTAGTTCCTACTATAACAAAGTTTAAATGAATTTAAATCCTACCTACTAAATTAGCCCAGAGTCCCCTGAGGATCCTTTTGCCTGGGCTTCAGTCCATCCCTGCTTTGTGGCAGTTACAATTTTTCACTGTGTACAACCTGACTCTCCTGACAGTATATTTGCTTTTTCATTTGCTAGTTTCATTATCTAACTTTATCACAGACAGTGTGCAATTTTTCACACTTCCTTTGACTGTTCTTACCATCACTTTTGTCAGTGTCCCCAGTTTACAGTCACACATCCTCCTCAGCAGGACTGTCTGCTAGGATGATGCTGCTGAGTTTTACACTCCCATAAAGATTTGCCCATGGTTCATTAAAAGTTGTAATTTGAAATGTCACAGTTGATAGTGGGTTTGTTCTGTTATTAGCACAACCAGGGGGTGTTGGATTACCAAAAAAGAACAGCTACCAAATAAATTGTTCGGCACACAAGGCTGCGAGTGACAGATCCAGTACAGAGGGAAAATTTGGAGCACAGAAACTCATAGCATATCCTTTTAAAGATTCAGGGCACGCAGTGTGTATACATAGCTTTCTCAATAGTGACAATGCTGCTCTTGCTGTTAGGCGTTTAATGAAAAGCTCCTTATGGAGCAGGTATGTGTAGCAGTTTAGCTCAGCCAAAGCTCAGAGTGTGTTTTTAAAGTTAATCTGCGATTGCTCACAGTTATCAGATTTTTGCTTGGATTCTGAGGTAGTCTTGGGGCACACAAGATACTTCGCATCTGGATGATGCTAAATGGAAGGTGTGCTCCAGAAGCATAACCTAACACAAGCCTACTACCAGCAGGCATGTCATGATTGCAGAGCAGAGCTCAGTCTCCATAAAAGCCCGCAGCTGCTCAGCAGGTCTGTTACAAGTTTTGGTGGACAGGTGTACAGCACCTTCTCTTAATGCAGGCACATGTCTAAAGACACCATAACTGAAGAGGGGGTAGCTTCTAAGCATCATAATGTGTATGCTCTCAGCCCTGTATTATTTTCACCTCATTGTGATGACAAGATGCTCATCACAGCAACAGTACAAGAGTGTGTTTTTTTCTATACAAAATGAACCATATGAGCAAGATGGTAAAGTGTTATTTCTATTTACTGTAGGTATAAATTAATCAACCACACAAAGTTCCCTCAATAACAAATTACTCTGTCATAGCATGTTTCGAGGTCAGTTAAGGATAGTGAGAACTTTAGTTCTATTGTTTTGCAATTTTCAGACTATTATTAAGTGGATAAAACAATGCTGTAGGGTTTTGCTGCTGTTTTGAATCACATTTCACATTTGCCTCTTTGGGAAATGTGTGCTTGGATAGCACCTTGCGCAGTAGACATCTTGTTAGTGAACGTCTACTAAGTATCTCTATCAGCCTCTGAAAGTGGGTGAATAAAAGCAAGGACTGGAGTCAAAAACATGGAGCCGCACTAGTGCTCCCTTCACAGAGCACACTAGCCTGGGCTGTGTTCTGCAGTGATTCACTGATACTTCCTTTGGATTAAGCTGGCTGTGTCCATCTGTCCACATCCAAGCAAGTATGTCCTTACAAACCTCTGAGGTCTTACACAGGTAAATATCGTATATTCCGTATTTGTCAGAGTTCATAGAAGCTAGATGTTCAGGAAAGTGAAAAGAGGAATAAGGGAAGGTGATTTTATTCAAGCAATCACACATGGTTTAGTGGTGGACTTGTCAGTGTTAGGTTCATGGTTAGACTCAGTGATCTTGGATTTCCTCAAATCTAAATGATTATATGACATACAATAGTGAATTTCTCCAGTGTAGTTTTTATTCCTCAGAGTTGTTCCTTGGTGAAAAGTGTAACTCTCACTTACTGAGCTGCTAGTGCCTAATTATGACTAATTCTTTTCCTTTTATTTTTAAGAGAAGAGAGGAGTAGTACTGGCGGGCTCATTGTGGCTGTAAAGTCCCTTTTAACAAGACACTCCATGCTGCAGGGATGGTTCCCCTTTGGGAGAATGTAATTTATTGTCACATTCTCAGGAGTCCTTCAGTGTAAGTTCTTCCTTCCTGTTATTACCCCCCCTCCCCCCCCCCCAAGAAAAAAAAAAAAAAGAGCTATCGAAACCAAACCCGAGTAGCTTTTCCTGATATAGCTATCAGTAGATTTATGTATTTAAAGAATTGTTCTTCTGTTTTCATAAGAAAGAATTCTCAACAATTCTGCAGTTGCCAGAACTCCTGCATGGGAAGTACAAGCAATTAGATTAGTAAATACTAATATTACTGTATACACTGTTAGGGATGGGCAACCATGAAAACCTTCTGGTACATTTCCAAGCACCTAGTTGGATATGCATCATTACAGTTAGATATGGATCATTATAAATATGTTTATTCCTTTGTGGTAACACATACTTGGAGAAACCCACTTTACCGCTACAGAGTCCTGGTTTACATATGCCAATGTACTAAGAACAGAAAACTATCAGATAGTAATGTCAACAAGTGCTTGACATTAGCCTAACCCTACCTACTCCAATGAAGTCTGAGTTATTATCACCAAGAACATTTCATGCAAGCAAGACAAATTACAGCACTTTTGTAAATCTCACACTGAAAATACAAGTTTTAGGTTATAGCATGCCTACTAGAGTAGCTCCCTGATTTATAACAAGACAAAGAATAACACCTGGTTTAAAGTAAAAGCTGAAAACAGCTACTGCTGCAAGCAGAAGCTTATTTCATACCAATGAGATACATAGCACAAATGGAAATAAAAGAGGGTGACAGTAATGTGGACACAAATAACTAGACACCTGGGTTTTGTAGTGCTAAAATTAAATGACAGGCATAAGATGTCAAGGGTACACCCTTTGCTCTCTTGACTTCATAGAGAGATTTCATCTTTTTGAATAAGACAACAAACTCATCCATTTGTAGTTGCTCATGCCTTCCTTGGACTTGCATACACACACAACTGCTGAACTAAAAAGAAAACCAGTTCTCTTATTCTTTGTGCAATAAGCATGTTTCAATTAAAACCCCATAGGAACATTTAGATAACTGTATGTTTTACTTCCAGATCTGAACTCTGCCCCAGGGAAGCATCCTAGCCATTCCAAACAAGATCAGAGAGCATACTCCTGTGTCTTTTTGATATGGCTGCTCATCTCACTGATGAATAAAATATGTATTAGGGCATTATCTGTGGACAAATACAGATAGGAAGTTTCTAAGTTTTTCATAAAGGGAACAAAACCCTACAGAACAGGTCAATTGAGATAGCTCCAGAAAATAGGGTGTTGAATAAAAGGTGAGAGGTTGCTTTCAAAGAAAACTTTGCCTGTTGAAGGAGATAGCCTACATTCAGAAAAATTAATGACATTCAGATGTTAACATTAAGATCTAGGATGGCACACCTGATGTTACACCTGATGTTCTAATTTACATATGAAAAAATTACATTTTCCTTTATATGGGTGCCTACACAGGAGTCAATAACTATAGCCGTAGAAGTTAACATCCTAAACTTTCTGTGTGAGAGAAGTTAAGCTTTTCTCTGCACAAGAAATTGTCCTCCAGAAACAGAGGGAAGAATGCTATAAAAAGCATGTTTGGGTGACCTCAGAGTGCCGTGTCAAAAAACCTACAATACCACAGCAGGGTTTTACAGGAGAGAGCTCACCACTGTGGGGCAGTTAGAAAAGAGATGGCTTTTTTGGGACATCAGAAGATGATGCTCCTCTCAGGGTATCCTTTTCTGTTAAAGGGGAGAGAGCAGAAGCAAAAGCACAGATGCACACTCCAAGCTGTGAGATATCTGCTAGTGTTGTTTAACTTTGCAATTTTCCTCTCAGGATCAAAATTTGCCATTAGGATGCTTCCAGAGGAAAAAGTAACGGCCCTTCTCTCTTAGCTGTTTCTTTCCTTTCTGCTCAACAAAACAGCACCTTGTTTAACTACAAGCAAAACTTGGATTTGGCTGTTAATGCCAGGGGGAATGAAAGCTAGCTCACAGCTCTGGCTCTGCCTTTGGGGATAGAGTGACCAACAGGTGAAACCAAGAGAGAAAATGTGATGCAAATACAGAAAATAGCAAGGGGGATACAGGCAGAAGACTATCATCTCCAGTTTATCCTTTTCATTTGCATGGAAACATGCAAATACTCAGCAAAATTGGAAAGCACCAAATGTGAAATGGATAAAAGAAAGTGCTTTTTGATAAGAATAATTAACTTGGGGAACGTGTTACTACAAGGTGATACTGAGAAATGAAAGTTCAGGGGGATCTGGAAAAGATGAGACTTACAGGGAGACTGAAAACAGCTAAGCTTACATCAGATAAATTCAATGTACAATTCATGTATGTTAGTAATAGGTGAAAGACCAGAGGGTAAGAAGCTGAGAAAGAGCTTTCTTGAGCGATATCTTTCCATAATACTCCATTACAGGGTTTCAAATTTCTTCCTTTCAAACTTCAAATACTGGACACTATCTGACATTTAAAGTTGAAATGAGAAAGCTCCAGAGGTTACTTATATTGCAATTCCTCTGATTTATGTAACATTTTCTGGGAAGTGTCTGTTCTATAAAAATAAAGCTGTCCAAGTATTGAGCTAAAACTGCATACTAGTATTTACCTAGGTGAAATTATCCTTCTGTTTCTATGCTGCTGACAGTAGTGAGTTTCATATATGAACTGGGGACATTATGCAGCCCCATGTCCATATGTTACCTCACTCTCTCACCAAAGACCTCACAAGAGGAAGAGTACTCGTTTAAACCTTGCATTCATTTACACTGATAGATTACAAAACACCTCTAGCTCTCAGACAGTAGGGAGAACTCTCTGATAAATACACAAATTACCTTTAATTTAACATCTGTGTCTCCAAGTGGCATTCTATTACCATGTTTGTGATCAGTGGACAGTAATCTCTAACTGATCACTGGAATAGGCATGAAGTGTGCCTGGCAGTTTCACCATTTGGTGGATAAATATTTGTGGCTGGGCAAAAATAACACAACAGATTCCAGCTCCAAGGGGAAGCCCATTTGCTGTGATTTATACACTTACTGCAGTGGATAAACACTAATGCCATCATGATTGCCTGTTGTAAAGATCCTGTCATCGGTGGCAACCTGTTTTTTCCATTGAGGCCTACTGTTCTATCTGATGGGAAGCAGTAAAGCTCTGGAAGGTGATTGTAAAAGTAACAGACTGTCAGGAGCAGTCAGCGTTCTTGTTGTTTCGTCACTGCCAGCATTTGAATTTTTCAGACTTATAAAGCCAGGAAGCTTGCCGCCTGTCTTACAATTTGACAATTTTTTTCTTATCCTGGCAGAAATACTGAAAATTCAGAATACTGAATATCTTTGAGTATTAATTAACACAACGGCATCCCTACTGAAAGGAAAATGAATAAGTCCTTTATTCCCCATTAGCTGCAAATACATTCTTATACTGTCTTGGTAGTTTTATAAGCACGTTCATGTAATGTGCAGGATGTTGGAGTTCACATTACAGTGTTCTTTC
Organism: Chloroceryle aenea; assembly: GCA_013399075.1. Lineage (NCBI taxonomy): Eukaryota > Metazoa > Chordata > Aves > Coraciiformes > Cerylidae > Chloroceryle > Chloroceryle aenea. Next base: position 334,927 of record VWZY01002141.1, on the reverse strand, counting down.
AGGTTTAGGGAACAACACAATATGCCAGTATAAGAGAAATGTATTTGAGAATTTCACAAAAGTTATTGCAATAAATCCCACACTCTTGTAATCTCTTAAGCATGTTGCATGCTGGAAAGCACTTGAGTTTAACTAGAAAACGTGCATAAACAGAGTTCCACCTACTTAAGATTATCATCAACCTGTCAATTTGCTCTTATCTACAATTTTTTAATTCCATTTCCTTTTCTTTATCCTCCTTGTGTACCGGTGCTTGAGAACATGATGACAGGAGATAGCAAGACTGCGGTAGAGAGCTGTTGTAGCAGAACTCAAATCACTGAATTTCATAAATAAGATCGTCTTTCTAAAGTAAACCTGTAGGCTTCAGAAGCAGCCTTCAACTTCAATTTTTAAGGCTGTGAGGGTAGGGGGAGGGAGCAGAAACTGAAACATTGTGACATGCAGGAATTTATAGGAGTATAACCTACCTTCATGTGTCAGCACAAGACTCCATCCAAACCGTAAGGTACTGCTTCAGAAGGACTGGTGTTCCTATTACCATATGTGGTACCTACATTTAAGCTGTATCACCATATGAAGGTACATGTGGATCATCTACTTTCCTAATGTCTCTATGTCCTTTTCTCATATTGCAGCAGTCTGAGTCACTGAGAAAAAACTAAGGTCCCAATTCCTCTTCCACCACTTGAGATAGCAGAGAACATGTCCCTCAATTTCTCCATGCTGTCCTTGCGAGGGTTTTTTTTTTTCTTCTAACTCGAATGTAGATGTTTATGATGAATACTCTGTGTTGTATAGAGCTTTTACAGTAAGATGAAAAAAATCTCTTTGATTTTGTGCTTTACTTATGATCTGCAACCTAACAGAGCTGTGTAAATTTTGAGTTCTGTGAAGGATGTGGATCACACTTTTTGAATAACAAACATCCATGTACTTCTGAACTTCCTATGTTCCTTGATTTCTTGAAACAAGTTTCCCTGTAATGAAGAGAAAGATGAACAGCACTGATGGGCCTGATATTCCAGAAATTGCTATCAAAGTTTTTCCCTTTGATGTCTGTCTACATCTTGATTGCTCTGTCTCCCAGGCTGGAGAGCAAGGAAAAATATTGTTGACATAACGCTGTGTGGCCTGAATGAAACTAGCATCACATCTTAATCTGCTCTTGCCCCACAAGGAATACAAATTTTCCCAGATGTAATCTTCCACAAAAGCACAAGCTTCATGGCAAGAGGAGTGACATTGATTTTGATTATACACCTTCACAGAATGTAGAATGGGGAATTCTGTATTTTGTCTATCCCAGAGGTAATCAAGTTTGTGGGTACAGACACATCTGATTTCTTAAGCTAAAACCTTTAAGTCCCTTTTTCAGCCAGATGTTCTAAGGGAACACAATTTGCAAAATCACACTGTCTGACCATCTCAGTACCATTAGCACCATTAGTACTTCACTACTGGCCACTTTTAAAACCAAGTTTCACAAGTGCCAGTGGTCTCAAAGTCATGCAATTTCTACAAATTTTGTGAAAAACTATTTGAGGAATGTAGTAAATGGCCTCACTGGGCAAAAGCTTAATTTACCTGCAAGATTTGTCTGTTGGCTGTGTGTTTATTGGAAAAAACACTACTACCTCTTGCTGCTTGTCATTGGGAATAGGTGGGAGGACTTTGAACAAAGAGAACCACAGGTGCTGCTGTGGCAAGGAGGTCGAGAGGGAAGAAAAAAGCTAGCTGAGGTTAAAGTAATGTAGGATGGGGAGAACCAGAAGACAATCCCCTTTCCCTTTCCCTTTCCCTTTCCCTTTCCTTCCCTTCCCTTCCCTTCCCTTCCCCTCGCTTCCCCTCGCTTCCCCTCGCTTCCCCTCGCTTCCCTTCTCCCTTTCCTCTTTCCTTGCAATATAAGCATTAGTGTGCCTCATTGTGTACCTGCAGCATCATTATCCAGCAACAGGGATGTAGCACCAATGTTTTAATTTTTAGGATACAGTACATATAACAGATCCTGATCTTTGGATAAGTTCATGTGGGTGTCTGGAGGCCAGGGAGCTCTTCAGATTATCTCACCCTAAGTATTCCTTTGTATTTAGAGATCAGTAAGGGG
>VWZY01002141.1:320712-332797 GCA_013399075.1 Chloroceryle aenea | reverse complement strand
GGGTTTGCAGAGATTAAATTTAATAAATTGTAAAGTGCAATACCTCACTTTATATATTCACAGCTGTCTTTCCTTTTGAGTAACTCACTCCCGAGTCCATCAAGTATGCCATGAAGAATGGCAGAAGCTAATCCATCCTAAAATACAGAATGCATCATTCCTACTAGATAGAGGAGTGATTGCATAACCTCAGAATGATCAGACAGAATCAAAGGCCACAGGGACCCAAAGACCCATGTACCATCCTAGGTGTGAATACAATGGAGATTTTTTACAGTCTTTTTATTTCACTTTGCCACTCATCAAGTAAAAATGCGCCAGACTGCCTGCAGTTCTCCAGCTGAGAGGAGATTTCACAAATGGTGGGGGCTGCCTGCTGACCCCCTTCATAGAGGGAGCTCACTGCTGACAATGGGGGCTGTGTTCCCTGTGAAGACTGATCTATTACCCCTGCCTTACCTGTAAAGCTTGCCATTTTGGGTTCTTCCTTTCTCATTTTTATAAACAGTTTTGCCAGATTACATTTAAATATGACCCTTTTAATCAGGTTACCCAGTGTAATACAAGCAAAATTATAATGAGATGGATGATGGTATTGCATTACATATTTTTATCTCCATTGATTCTTCTGTATCTTTCATGAATCACTCTATTGAAAATGTGACAGGTTTATGTCAGTCACAACAAGACTGTAACAATATTAGCTCTACCATGAATTCAGCATGACACCAGAATTGTATCATACTTGACCTTATTTGATATATTCGTGTACTGCATCAGAAGCTCTGTGCTAAGCTGCACAAAACACAGGAAGATTCTTTTCTAACAAGACATTCTTCTATATAAATAGGTGTTTGTGCTTTTAGTGTTCGCTCTGCTAGCTCCAACCATGTGATTGTATGTAAATAATAATGTTATTTCTAGAAGCTGTGACTGGAAGACATTCCATCTCTCTTATTCAAGCTTGTTTATAGTACTACCAGTACCTGGAATAACTTACAACTGATAACATCTGTTCTTATTATAAACTAGCGAATTTTGGCATTCTTTCCATGCCTCCACTTTGGTGAGAACATGCAGGGCAGAGAAGGAAACCTTCATAAAATTTGGAGGCCTTGACAACATCAGCAGATGGAGAAAAAGGAAGCAGGAGGAGGCCTTTTACCATTGATTTCCTCAAACTAATGGAATCCAGAACCTTCATTTGCAGTTTGGATGAACTGCAGTTAACTGCCCAAGTGTTCTATCAGAATAATCCATTTGCCAGAACCTCATCGCTACAAACTGCCACAGCTCCATTGACTCTGGAAGAGGCAGAGCTAAAGTAGCCTTTGGGTAATTTTTTTTTTTCTTTTCCTGAGAAAAAGTGGTCTGTCACTTAAAACAAAGGACAGAGAAACGGAAGACATTACTTTGTAACACATTTTCTCACAGATTTTCTCGAAGTACTCACAGATAAAAAAGTAAGGGCTTGGTTTTCAATGAAGTTTTGCAGCTAAATCTGCTACAATGGGCAGTTTAAAGCCTATTACTTTATTACAAAATACCAGGAATGATTGCATCATTCTAAGAACTGTAATAAAACTTGCTTTTAGCATGGCAAACAGACGAGTTGCTAATACAAAAGCCAGGAATTCTAGCATTAATTAAAGCTCCCCAGCAAAGTTTATGCTGCATCTTCTAAACTTAGTTAATTAAGTTATTTAAAAGTCCTATTTCATATTGTGCAAATGCATTGTCAGCTGGTATCACTGAGCAGCTCAGTCTCCCACCTAGGAAACTTCAGCTTTGACAACAGCAGTTAAACTTATCATTGGAGAGAAGTAGATTCACACTATTCTTTCTAGAAGGTGCTAAAAATGAACAGTTCCAACATAAATGTCATGGAAATAATCTTTCTCAATTTTTCCACATGTTAATTGTGGTGGGTTGACCTTGGCTGGCTGCCAGATGCTCCCTCACTCCCCCTCCTCAACAGGATAGAGGGAAAAAAATAAGAATAAGCAGGTCAAGGTAAAGACAAGGATATTGCTTAACAATTACTGTCACAGGCAAAACAGACTCAGTTTGGGGAAAATTAATTTATTGCCAATTAAAATAGACTTGGATAGTAAAGACAAATTCAAACACCACCTTTCCCCCCCTCTCCCCAGATTCAACTTCCCTCCTTTATTCCCGACTTCTCTACCTTCACCCCCCCAGAGCAGTACAAGAGTGACTGGGAATGGGGGGTTGCAGCTCCTCTCTGTTGCTTCTTCCTCCACACACTTGTGCCCTGCTCCAGCATGGGTCCTCTCCATGGGCTGAAGTCTTCCAGAATAAACCTGCCCAGCGTGGGCTCTTCATGGGCCAGTTTCTTCAGCTCATATCTACCAGCTCCAGCATGGGGTCTTCCACAGCTCCAGTGTGGATATCTGCTCCATCCTTGTCCTGATCCATCCTGGAGACCAGGGGATCCTTGCTCAGGCACCTGGAGCACCTTTTCCCCTCCTCCTCCCCTCACCTGGGTGCTCTCACAGCTGTATCTGATACTTTTCCCCTCACTGCCAGGCAGTGTTTCATGTTTGTTTCTGGGCACAGTTTCAGCAAGTCATAAACATTATTTCCAAATTTTTTGTTTTCTTGCACAACATTGTTGTAAAACAAAGTGCAACCCAGAAAACAGATCAAGACTGACCCTGATGGCTTCTCACAGGACAGAGGGAACGTGCCAAGGATAAGTACAGCTGCCCAGAAACAAGATTCACCTGTTTACTGACAATGCATGATAACAAATTATCACTCACAGAAATATTCAGGACAAAGAATCATACAGTGGTTTTGTGAAATCACCTTTGTAAAAAGAAAAAAAAACCCAAACAGGTGGGAATTCAATATCCTTTTGCTCATGGACTTGTAGAAATAAATTAGTACAGAAGTCATCTTAAAACAGTAGTTGTCATATTAATTATTCCGGATTTATAAAGAACAGTTCTCTTTTCCATCATCAACCTTTCTCATTATCTTGCCATACAAAGTATTTCAATGCATCATGGAAAACTAGACTAACTTTTGCCTATATAAAATAAGCTATGAAACACCCTGATTAACACAGGAGTAATCTGCTTACACACACAAACATATCCCTTTAAAGCAAAGAACCAGAGGGCGTAAAGCATGTAGCCGTCTAATTAGTAGAAAACACTTTCTCTTCCTATGATTTTGTGCTAACCCCAGCACTGCTGAAAAGGTTGAGACATATGCCACATGCCCCAAGTGTCTCTGTTGATGGAGAATTTGACAAGGCAGATGTGGCCTTGACCCACTCATCCAGAAAAATGCTGTCTGCAGCAGTCTCGGGTGTGCTTGCCACCACTCCTTTCTCTTCAACAGAACAGAGATGCTGTTGCTCCTCCACGCACTGCTCCTGAAAGAAGGGGAGGGGCAGCTGCCACAGGGGGAGGAAACAAGGTGTCGTGATACCATGTGTCCCTCTCTGCTCTCCCAGTGAAGGTGATGAGGATGACACAGAGAAGAGGCCATGGGGAACCTCAACACTGGTACTCTTCCCAAGTTGGTTAACATCCTCCAGCCCTGGGAAGTGTCTGCACCAGATAGTTATGTTGCAATTTTGAGCAAGCAGCATTTGGGTTAGCTGTAATGTCTTGCCTTTGTGTGCATACATGGGAGACAATTCATAAGAGGAAAGGGGACTAAATTCATCGTTTTATACAGAGACAACAGAACCATTTGCAACACTTGATCCTGTTGGTACTATGTTGCTTTAAAGAAGGCACCCACTCAGCCTCCTCCCAGGGACCTGTGTGAGGCACAGAAGGAAACAAACACAGATGAGATCTCCCCATGTTGGGATAGCGAAAAGAAGATGGCTGGAAGCCAGGAAATCTGCATGATAGAGGCATGCATCTGAGCAAAATGGCAGTTCAGAAGTATTTCACTTGGATGCTGCCAGCAATTGGTTTTTAAAAACACATCCGTGTATCGTACATATATCAGGCATCTACAGAAGGTGTATGCAGATGAGAAGACAAATATTTCTTGCTGGTTTTCCTTCAAGACAGTTCTGATTTCAAGATGACAGCATAAGGATTACTGTTTCCCAGATCACTTGCTGTTCAGGGCACATTCCACACTCATTTCATCTGCAGATGCTTTTTAATGTCAGTACACGGATCAGTGACAGGACATGGTGCCCAGGGAACAGCCTGGCACCCTAATAGAAAAAAGAAAGGCTTGTGCAGCAAATTATACAGTGAACCACACTGATGCAGGACAGATTCTTCATTTCAAAGAGAAAAATCTTCATTCTTCAGAAAACAGTGTTCAAAATTTTAATCTTCATTCAGTTCAATGGAGCAGGTTCATAATTTATAGCACCAGATAAAGCTAGAAGATGTAATGTGAAATATCTGAGGCAGTTCTTCCCCTGTATTAAAATGCACCTCGGGCAACAGAGCCTTAACTTCTCTTAATGTATGTTTCTAGCGATAAGTAAACAATTTGGACATGAAATGGAAATTTTCAAGATAGTTACAGTCAGAAAAGCATCAGCTAATACTAGACTTCAGCTGTGCTACCCCACTGATAAGTTTTTGGGGTGGTTTGGCATAGTTGAAAGGAAGCAGCTTTGGAAGAATAAAAAGCTTTTTGTGTACAAGTTGTTGAATCAGAGATACCAAGAAGAAAGACATCATTTTTACATTGAAATTCTGAAAGTGGTCTTGTCAGCAGGATCAAATCATACACCAGAGAGCCAGGTGAGCAGAGGATCTCCACTCTCAAAGAGAGGGAAAGAAGAAACAGAAGGAGCGAGGCTGGGAAGCTTAAAGGTTCCTGCACAGAGAAGCAATCCACTCAGTGCATTGTGCTTCATTGATGTTCAGCGTTCTTATAACTATGGATTCCTTCAGCTTTGTGGACCAAATCTTTAGTCATGTGCACGTTGAACTTTGCATTTGATGGCATCTGCTCAGCTCTGTGGGGCTTTGTGTACAGCAGCAAGCTGCAGGGCAGAGCTGAACTCATCCCAACACCACCACCACAATGGCTTAGCAGCAGACTACAGACTGGCAAATCATCCTCAGGGAATTTCAGCACAGTCACAAACTGAGTGGTCTCTTTCCAAAGTACCCCTCGAAGGTGGCTTATATGCACTGGATACTAAGCCATTCTCTGCAGCAAGCTCCCTCCCAGATCCCTGCCACCGAGCTTAGGGAATGACAAGAGTGCTGTGTGACCTCAGAGGGACCTTTGCTGAACCATTTCCAGATGGAAAAGCAGGAAACCTTGTACTTCTCCTTTCTGCACATTAGCAGACTCATAATTGGAAACTTGTTCAAGACAGAACAAGCTCTCATCTTTAATGGATTTATTTAAGCAGATAGACCTCCACTGAAGGAAACAGCATGTCACTGTAAAGACTGCAGTATTTCACTGTGCAACACATCAGGAGAAGAACAGCCATTGTCCACTACACAACCTTGTCTTTAGCTGCTTATAACTCTGTCAAACATTACCCATCTGAAGTGACACTTCCCCTATCCCAAAGCTGTCTCAGAGTGATTACAGGAGATTTTAGCTGTTTCTGAAAATAACAAATACATTCTTTTTCCCAAATTACAAACATTATGATAATCTTTTTTCACTGAGAATGTTTTCAGCAAGAGTATCTTCATGCAGAGACCTAAAATTTGATGGCCCGTTGCTGTGAACAGTCAGTGACAGCTTTTTACCAACGGCCAGAAAAGTACTTGCCATACCCATCTGCACGATGCACATGTTGCCCAGAGATGCAGAAACAAGCCTGTCCCTTGCCTGGTTTGGTGTCAGCATCAATATGAGCCAGGAGCCTGCACTGCCACTTTGCTGTGCTGCCAGCCAGCTTCCCATCACCAAACATCTCTGGAAAAACACCATCATAAGGGTGTCTCGTCCTTCTGCAGGGCCAACTCCATAGGGAGAACAGACACATCTACTGGTGATGGGCAGCACAGGTCTCCATCCCACATTGCACTGGCGATCCTTGCTGTGCCCATAGGTCATGAGGGGAATTTTCCTGGCATTTTGGATTGCTTTTTACACAGTGATAGAGAATTAGACCAAAAGCTTTTTAGATAAACATATAGGATCAAAAAGCAAAGCCCCAGAAAATGGGAAATATCAAACTAACATTGACTGCACAAATTCAAAATCCCATCTTTTGTAGCCTAACTACATAGATTACTCTTCAGGATTTCTGCCTCATTTACTACACTCTTACTACAGTCTTTTGCATTTAATATTTTTAATTATGGTAGAATAAATTGGGGATATAACATTCAATTAACAAAGCCATTTTGTTTAGCATGAGAATGGTTTATCATACAAAACACATTTGAAAAATCATAGGGGAAAATTGTACAGCAGTGACACCATGTCCTCCTTCCCTTTACAAGACATTTACTCATCATCTCCCATTCCAGTAGACCATCAAAGATCATGTTTGATTTTTAAGTCATTTCCTATGCTCTCTCTGAATCCTAAAATGAATAAAAGTATCCAAACCCAAAACATGAAAATATTTTAATCATGAAATGTAATTTTATTTGTCTCCAAATTGCAGGGAAGAACTCTTAAGTGCCTTACTACTAGTTTCTTGAATAGTTCTCAATAGGTTATTATGATATTTTTTATGTGGACAGATAACTTGCTACCCACATGAGACTGCTTATGTTATTCATCATGCATTTTGACTCATTGGCCAATCTGACAGTGACTGACAGTCTCTGGAAATGTACAGTACAGCTACAAAACCTGACCTAACTTTTAAACATTTTTTTCTGTGATACTGACATCACCAAACAGAGTCTTACATATGTCATGCTGTTGCTGCAGCAACCTGGCCTCTTTTCCTCTGACTACTGATAGGGAGCCTCGAAGCCTGATATGGGCTCAGATGTCTTGAGATTAAGCACTTGGGACCATTCCAGAGAAATCTGGATTAATTTGCAGTTCCTCAAAAATGAAGTAACTATTTCATGTAAACTACTTTTCACATTCCACCAGGCATGAGCTTTCTATTCATAACCTTTACAGAAATTGGCACAGGGCCCCCAAGACATTTAGGAGAAAGCCGTTGGCACAGCGAGTAGGAGAATTAAAATGGTTTTGGCTTCCTTTGTATTTTTTTTTTAAATGCCAACAGAGAAAAGGTTATTTTTGTGAAAGCAAAAGTCATATTTTGGGGTTTCTTTCACTCCTGAATGCTTACATCTCACTGCATCTAATTTTTAATTCTCCCTATCTTCATCAGGGATGAGACTGAGATGGTGAAGCAAAGGATTGTATGCACTGATATCTTGTAAAGATAGGATTGTAAGCACTGATTTTAAGCACTGTGTAGTTCCTGGAGACAGAGTTAAACCCTAGCTAGCATGGCCGTAGAATTTTATAAGGACACCTGAATATTTGATAAAGACTTTAACAGTTTTGATGGCACAGTTTACGTCACTGCACATATCTCAAATACTCTGAAAGTCACTTTTATGATTGCTTAAAGCCTTTCTTGGGGAAGAAGGGGGAAAAACGGTACTGGGACAAACATTATGCAAGAGAACAAATCAGGCCAATTCACATGGGTCTGCCTGGGAGTTCCAAAACATTTCAACCACCTTGCAGTGTACATAATGTTTTTCTAGAAAGAGCATAACAAAATGTTCTTGTATTCAAAATATATATAATTATAGAGGGCTTGTGTGCCATAGCAGAACAGTCCGTAGGAGTGCCAAAATGGGGAAAAAAGAAATTTAAATTCTTCTATACCCTAAACTGGAATAGCCTGCCCAGGGAGGTGATGGAGTCAGTATCTGTGGAGGTGCTCAAGAGCTGGGTGGATGTTGTGCTTAGGGACATGGTTTAGTGGTTTTGATAGAACTAGGAATAATGTTGGACTTGATGACCTTGAAGGTCTCTTCCAGACGAAAAAATTCTATAATTCTAAAGGTGTCCATCCCTTGCTAAAATTTACCATATCTAATCCTCAGCAGAACACCACACTCTGCTGAGCTAACACAAAGCTGGAAGCTGGGAGGCAATGTCAAGGCATGCTGAAAAGATGTTCAGGAGAAATCTGAGCAATAAAAAGGTACTTCCAAGGGCCATGGATGTTGGTGGCCCCTGCAGGTTTTCTGGCTTAGGTCAGACACAGCATCTAATACTTGGCCACTACCAAAACTGGGACAGGAAGGCACATGCTCTGCTTCTTCAGAGAATCATCCAGCGTCAGGGAAAATCTTCAGCACTGTCTGCTTTACACTGGTTATCCAGGGCTGGGCTCTAAGAATGCACAAACTGTTAAGGCCAAACAACTACCTATAAATTGTTTAGCTAAACACACTTGGGCTTCTGTAACACCAACATTTAGCACTTCGTACCAATAATTTCCAAAGGTTCCATGCAAATTTTCACTAATATACAAATTATAAGGAAATGTCAAAGTTGTGATGTAGTGGGCAGAGGGCTGGGGTAATGGCACTTGAGAGACTTGGAGTCACTCCCAGCTTTGCCACAAGTTTGCCAAAAAACCAATTTTTCAGCCTTGGCTTCCCCAGTCATAAAATACAAGTAATTGCATATGCTTTGTGGAGTACTCTAAGCTCTACTGCTTCAGAAAATGTCAGTGTTGTTATTACTCACCAAAATTCTTGTTGAAATGACACAGTACATACTACACGAGACAAACCAGTAAGGAAACTAGTTCAGTACAACCCTTCATTGCTTGGTACATCTCAAAAGCACCGGTTTCCATGAATGTGCCTTCCAATTATATGATCCAAGAATATAAGGTACATAGGGCTTTTCTTTTCAGTACTGTCTTGCAGAATCATGCTAAACCAAATTTATATAACCAAGGTTCCCCTAAAGACAGCACAATTCCTAGTAGTTATCACTTAATTGCATTTAACATTATACATTTATGCATTTTACATTATATATATTTATATTGTATAACACTATGACACTATTATAACACTATATTTTATTTATAACACTCCTACTGTATATATATACAGTAGAAATGCTGCTATAGCTAGGCAAAGCTCATAAAGAGAAGCAGCAGCCTTTGAGTCACCTGTTTAGAGACATAGTTATAAACCCAGATGCATGGGCTGGTCTTGCGATTCACTGCAGGAAAGCAGTGAGTGCTCTCATGGACCATGAAGGCCAAATCTCTCAGGCAGGGTAAGACACTTACCATTAAAGAAGAAACTAAAGTAATACTCTGGATATGTTGGGCTGACATACAGACTGCCATTAACAGCAGGAACAGCAGTGGCAGATTAGGCAAGCCTAATTACTCACCTGGGGACCTGGCTTGCATGCTGAGGACATTAATGACACATCTCTCCCTGGGAGTGCAAAGGAAGGTGATCTTTAGTAGAAGTGAGTGGCAGCAGCACCATATAAACATCCTGGCAGGGCGATGCTCCATTGCTCATCTCAAGGGAAGGGGAGAATAAACTCATATCTTCAAATATATTTTCATCTTTTTATTTAGCTACCTGATATTGCTCTTTCAAAATAGTGGGTTTTTTCCAAACCTTTTGATCCACAGCATATGCCTGTGTCTTCTCCTGATTATTCTGTTCAAAACATTTAGAACTGTATTACTTTATAATGCAGTGAATGGTTCTTATTATATTTTGTCAAGCTTGCTCTTTTATTTTTAAAAAAGAAGTGTTGGTTTTTTATTGGTTTTGGTTTATTGGTTGTTGGCATACCACAGAATTCGGGGAGGGCTCCTTTTCTTCTCCACCTGAGATCCAAAGCAAAGCCTCAGCATCTGTGATAATGCTTCTAGCAAAATGTCGCTTTGACATAATGGCCATGGGAAGTTTCACTACTCCTTCATATGTAGGTGGAATAATGAGCTTTTCACACTTGCTCACCTAAAACAAATCCTGATCCATATTTCTGGAGGTATTTCCGCATTCTGACTGTCACTTCCACCTACTCAGCATTGCACCAGGACCTCTATGCCATTTAGTAATATGGAAAGATAGCTGGTCTTGAACTCCAGACAGAATGAATGTGCTGTAAACATAATTTTCCTTGAAATACACCAAGTTTGCATGTGCAGACCCAATGGCAGAATGTGCGAAAAAATTCAGTGCTAACACAATTTATAATACTTTTCTTGTAAAATTGTGGTGGTGCGGTGTGAAAGCCAAAAAAAATACAACCCCAAACAAACAAACAAAAAAAACAAAACAAAACAAGTAGAAGCTGTAATTGTAAACAGCCTGATGGACCCGGGAAATGAAGCTTATAACTGAGCCTTTGAGACCACTTCTCTGTGTCTGTACTGTCGGGCCATATAACTTAGTCACATTGCCCAGTGTTTGTACCACCTTAATTTAGTGTTTCAGTGCAGGTGAAGCTGTAAAGATAATATAAGGAACCTTCTGCACTGTCAGAGGAATGAAAAAAAAAAACCACCAAAACCACAAAGATACTTAAGCAGTCCTATCAAATACTCACTCCTCTAGCTGAAAAGAAAAAACACCAAAACCACAAAGATACTTAAGCAGTCCTATCAAATACTCACTCCTCTAGCTGAAAAGAAAAAGATGCCTGTTTGGAATAATGAAACGGTTTTAATTTTGAATTTGCTCAGTGAAAGCAAATTCATCATTTGAAAGCTAATCATTTTCTAGATGATACAGTATCACCTTCAGTAGAAGAGAAAGAGGGTAATAACATTCCTACTGAAAAGCTTTCCCAAAATCATAAACTCATTACTGAAAACTAAAATCTAAAGTCAACCAAAAACTAGGACACACTGGACTTGCGGGTTACAGATCCAAAGCTGTGGAGTAAAACTAATCAGTTCTTGGATAGGATTTATTTTTTATTTTTTTTACTGCAGTACAATCTACAGTCTAGTTGGTCAAATCAAGTCTTTCTGAGAAAAGAAGATTAGAGACAGTTGTTTAAAATATCGGAGGAGGGTGGGGGGAAGCAGGATTTAAGCTTCATTACTGACCAGGATATACAAAACAGACTGTAATGAAAAAAACAGTATTGAGATTGTACTTGCGGCTTGAATGGAAAATGTTAAGCGAAGACAGGGCCATATGGAAGAGCTTATAGTTACAGCAAAAACTGATGCTGAGGCAAATGCCCTCTGAATAAGTGAAATTAGGTGTTATTGTAAAGTCACAGGAATTAAAAAAAAAATTACACCTGAACAGTATCACTTGGCTATTACGCAAGTAATGAAATACAGAGAAATTTAATTTTACTTTCTTTATAAGAATTGCTCCTCCTGCAATGATTACTGTACTGTGCATGAATTGTTAGCTGAAAAAGTATCAGGTTAAGAATCACCCTTTTCACATAAAAAAAATATTTGATGAAAAATTCTTATCTTTCAGCAGAATTTCATCAATTTCATTGTTTTGAAGATTTCATCCTGTATTTTACCAAAATCTTAAGTGCCTGAACTGATGCACATGTGTTACATAAATGCATTTGAAGCCTTGGTGAATGACATCAGGATGCCCTATTTATCTGCCCACCTGGAGCTCACTGCAGCACCATGGACCTATTTTGTACAGGGGCACATTAGGATACGCATTGTATAAGTTAAGAGAAAATAATAAAATACTACAATATCTATGCTCCAGCTTGCCTTACATTTCATTTTCCTATAACCCGCCTGACTTTCACCAAGGGAGTTATGTCAAATTTGGCACAGTTAACCATATATGCCCCAAGATGTAAAATGCATCATCTTGGAAGATCTTTTTGATTTATTTTTTACATGATTTTATCTCCCTCGGTACTGCCTAAACTGTCCTAGTTCTTGTCCAAGCTAGGCAAATCCAGTCTTGCTTCCTTAGTTTTCATTTTTTTCTCTTGGGCCCTTTTCTTTGTTTTTCTCCATCAGCCTTTACTGGCAAGTGGTCCAGAACAGAAGTAGCTCAGCCTTTGTGTATTGGGTCACTGCAACACTGGCAAGCTTTGTGCACTCCTTGACCACATTTGCTCAGCCTTGGGAGTAAGCTCCAGAAATACTCTGTAGAGTGCACCTGCATAAAAAAAA
>VWZY01002141.1:233885-316741 GCA_013399075.1 Chloroceryle aenea | reverse complement strand
GAGCCCAGGAGCGAGAAGCCGGCGGTGCCCGCGGAGAGAGGCGCGCAGGGCCCGCGGGCGGCACTCACCGATACGCAGCACTTGCTGGCCGNTTTCTTATGTCCTGGATTTATGGGGGTTTGAAATAACGACAAGAGGCAAAGCCGGGGTAGGAGGCCCCCGTCTGCGTGCAGCTCCTTTTCGAGGGGCTGGGCATAAGATAGGGCCATGATGCCCAGTATCTGAAGGCTGAGGGTCACCTGTGGGGACAAGGTGGAGGGAAGTCAGCACTTTCTGGGGTGTGTTTGATACCCTTGACCTCTGCAACCAAGTGAGGGACAGTAGGCATGTCCCCACAGTGCATGTCCCCAGATGCAGCAGGACGCTCATCAAGGAGACTGCAGAGGGCGGCTCACCTGAGATCAGGGGTTCACAAAGTTCCAGTGATGAAAACTCAAGGCTATGATTGGACCGTTGGTAACAGGGATCATAATATTCCCCATCCTCGACTTGGCCAGCAGACTATTTTCCCCTCTGACTTGATGTTCTCATATAATTTTAAAAATCTCAGGTTTAAAGTTTCAGAAAAACTGAAAATGCTTCACTATAAAGTAAATATATGGCTCCTGAGCTGATCTGAAAAAGAGAAAAAAAGAATAATAGAACAACTCCCACCTAGAAACAGAACTAAAATTGCATAGCTGAGATTCAAAATTGAAATAATTTAAATTTGTTTATTTTGTATTCCTCTCCAGTCTGTCTAACTATTGTTCCAGAAATTAACTCCTCCGAGCTGTTGCAGCACATGCTGAAGTGCAATGGAACTACAAGCATCTACACTATATCTCCCAGTCAGTCTCAAATGTCTCCTGAACCGTCTGCCTTTACTTTTTCCAGAGCAATTTAAGGTATTCAGGACTTCTCATGGCTGAGCTTCCCAGACAGGATTACTTAGTGCCCCACTTTAACTTTCTTACAGCACGTTTTACATGCATCTTGGAGAGGTTTTGCCCATCATGTTTATTTTTTGTTTGTTTACCAAAAAGATATAACCTTTCCTTAGGAACAGAGCTAAAACTACTGGCAGGCACAAACTCTCTGCCAGCCCCCAGGGTGACACAGCTACATTTCTCATTAGCTCTCACACCTTGTCTCTTGCTCCCTGTCACAGTGCCGGTGCGTAGCTCGTCTCATGACTCTTCTGGGGGCCACTAATGCCCCACAGCTCCTTGTTTTGGCTGTGGATGTTGGCATCACTGCTCTGGCCCCGTGCCTGCTTTTACAGCTATACGTGACCAGCTGCCCATATCTCTTGTTCCTATAGGACATGCCCTAAAGAGGGTGAGAGACAGGCTCAACTTGCACCCTCACCTGTTTTATGCACATCACACCAGGTAAAGGTGACAACTACATTAAGCAGTTTGTATGGTTAATAACTACCAGCATACACTCTTGTGTAAGGGGCACAAAAGGAAGCCGTCAGGCCACCCTCGACTGCACTGAATGGCCTGGTAACTTGGCACGATTTTATAACCTGTCATTGCCTTTCAAATCACTGTACATGAAAGAAGGCTAGTAATCCTAATCTGGGAAAATCTCAGCCACTGAGCAATGGCTAATTGCAACTACCCTTCAGGTACACATTCATCCAGTGTACAAAACCATGCAGTCAAAGTAGCTCTGACTGGGCTGGCAAGTTTCATTTTCACAGTCACGCAATGATACAAAAGCAAGTACCATTTTCCAAAGGGAAGTCTTATTAGTTCCACTTGACTGAGAAATGGTACTACTTTTAAGAAAAAAAAAGGAAAATATTTCATCAGAAAAATACACGTAGTGATATTTTCAGAATCACTCATCCCCAATAAAAATGGGTTTCTGGAAAAGTCAGACACCTCAGCATTCAGTGAGATAAAAAGTTGACCAGAACTCTATGCTTTTGAAAACGCCACTGGTTTTAGTCTTCTGCTTCTCTGAAGCCCTTAAGAACATGGACTGAAGAGAATGGGAAAAATAAGAACTTAGTAATAACTGCAAGAGGTTGGGAGAGGTCTGCAGGCACATGCTACCGGTAGTAGAAACCTGAACGGCAGAAACTCTGCTAGCCCCTTGTGGTAGGAGTGGATCATAGGAAACTTGAAAGAGGTACCATCTTCTGCTTCAAGGTATGGCCAAGGGTTACGAGGTTGTATCCACAGCTTCACACATAAAGAGTAAATGGCGTTTAAAAAAACCTGCAAATGGGTACGGAAAAATGATATGGGCTCTGATGCTGCAAAGACCTGCCAAACTTTAAAATGAGAAATAGCCCATTTGCCATTGTGGAAGATCTTTTTCTTTGCCCAGTTTTTCTCTTTTTATGTATATGACCCCTGTGTGCTGTACTGGCTGGAGCAGACATGAAGTGCAAGGCTGTGTTTTCACAAACCTTCACAGAAAAACTGGAGAAGAAGAGGGCTTTTAAACTACACACTTTGAGATTTAAAACATTTCTTCTTCTCAAAATAGTTCTGAAAAAAAAATAATTTAGAATTAGAAAGGGACCATTTTGAACCACAAAAGGACAGAAAAAGTTTTAAACTCACTTAAATTTCCCTGGAAGTATCTTCCTGGTTTCTAATTTCACGATAAACTCTAATCCATATAGCTCTTTTGTTGCTTACAGCATAATAAATCACCCAGTAAGCTCTATCCCAAAAAAACATGGCATACTTTACAAGGAGAGTTTTTTATTTCTGGATGATATTTTAAAATGAGAAGTCTCAATACAGTTCATCTTGCTAGTCTCCAGTTATCAATATCCTCAAATCTTTTATCTTCTTTTGGAAGCTGTTCAGAAAGAGTAGGAAAAAAACCCACAGGTTTTTTACCAATCTTTTTTTGTCCCAGTTAAGCAGGTTTGAATGCCCAGAGCCTTAACATGTGAGCTGTTATTCAGATCATATTGGCTGCTACATTTGCTTACTCATTCACTGCATTGCCATTATACAGTTGAATTTATTAGTAAAATGTGTAGAAATATTTTGAGAATGAAAGGTAATGTGTGTAATCCAAGTCTGTTCTTATCACATAGCACATTTATATTACAAATGGTAACACAGAGTCCTTTACACAGGAATTTGAAGTCTTTATTCTTCTCTCAGCATCAAATTCTAGTTAGATAGAATGTGTCATTATTATGCAAACTGCTGTTTAAGTAAAACTATTAGGCTAATAGCCAAATAGTGTCTGACATCAGGGCCTCATGACTGAGTCTGGGGATGTAAATGACCCCCCTCACATTTTACATCCATTTCGGAATTCTGGTTTTGAATTTGGATGTAGTCAAAATATCAGAAGGACAAATATATGCCAATGTGTAGGAAAATCTGGAGGTTTCCAGAAAATCTGGAAATGATCTCAATTTCTTGGTCAAGTACTGAGAAATATTAGCTGCCTTGTGTTGTCCTCAGGACTTTAATCAGGTCTTATCCAACCTAAGCTACTTTCTTACTGAGTTAAGACCACAGGCTGCTGTTAGAATTCATTTGGGAAGGCTTTGTTGTCCACATTTGTCTCCCAATAGCCTTCTACCATCACATTGTACAAGATTCAGCAACAGATTGTAGAATATCACAGTAGTGAAAGATCCAAATGGAAACATAATAAATCAGGCTTCCCCAGGTCTTTCATAACCTATGTGCAACACCTGATAACACAAGAATTGATAGCATAATCTAAAACTAACCACACCAAATCATCATTCTGCTCTTCCAACATATAGATTTTTTTTCTTAAAACCAATCTTTCACTCTGTACCTTAGAAAAAAAAAAGAAAACAAAACTGAGAGAAACTAGAGTAAAAGAAGAGACAAAAACATCCCTTTTCTCTTTCCACTTGATTAAACATTTTCTTTCAGGATGATCTGCAAAATAAGTATCACTCCAGAGGAGATAGGAACCAAAAGACCAAATGTTTTGTCAAGTTCATCTCCTGAGCCCTGTCACTCATTGCAGCTTCTTTGGTTACATGCTTGTGTTTGGCTGCTCCAGCAACATTCAAACTTCCCCTGTGCATTCTTTGTCCTCACACCTCCTATGCCCAGCCATAGTGCTGCCCCCCCACGAAGACCTTGACCCAACAGTCATCACAGTGAACCAGTCTCACATGGCCCAAAATTCCTGCCACTGCTGGAAACCAGCTCTATTCTCATAAACTTTTTTTAAGGCTGTGCAGTAGATCAGATCCCACCTCTCAACCACTCCTTCCCTCTCGACCAATGTACTGCCTGGAAATCTTCCATCCTCCACTCCTGTCATCTGTCCAGTGACCTCTTCAATGCTTTCTGCTGTTAGTCCCTCACCCCCTTGCTGTTAACTCTACCATTTTACCCCTTTGAAAAATTAATTTATTGGTCTCCATATGCCTTCCTTCTGGAGAGAAAGAGGGAGAGGAGAGGAAGAGGAAGAAAACTAGTCCTCTAATTCACTAACTGGAAACACAAGGAGCAAGCCAGTTTCCAGACTCCCGTGACATGTGGAAGCTTTGGCAGCACATTGCTAAAATTGAAACAATACAGAGAGGATTAGTATGGCCCCTGTGCAAGGATGACATGCAAGTTCATGAGGCTTTCTATATTTTTGAGCCGGTCCAGAGAAGAGCAACTGAGCTGATGAAAGGCCTGTGGAGAACAAGTCTTATGAGGAGCAGTTGAGGGAACTTGGGCTATTTAGTCTGAATAAAAGGAGGCTGAGGGGAGACCTTCTCACTCTCTACAACTACCAGAAAGGACCCTGTAGAGAGTTAGGTGCTGATGTCTTCTCACAAGTAACTAGTAACAGAACAAGAGGGAATGGCCTCAAGCTGCACCATGGAAGGTTTAAACTGGACATTAGGAAAAGTTTTTTTCACTGAAACGGTTGTTGGTCATTGGAACAGGCTGCCCAGGGAGGTGGTTGAGTCACCACCCCAGATGTGGCTAAAAGCCATATACATGTGGTGCTTGAATATATAGCTTAGTAGTGGACTTGGTAGACTAAAGTTATTGACTGGACTCAATGATCTTAAAGATCTTTTCCAACCTAGATGATTCTATGACACACCTTCAATTTTGCTTCATCTGAAGTCAAAGATTTTATTTTTATTATTTTTTCCCCTCTCTCTTTTAACAGCATGTTACCAAAACACCATTGAATTTCACGTGAGGAGGTCAACTTAATTTTTAAACTTAAAAATGTTAATACACAAGTATTTTTACCGAAGCATCATAAGACATAGGAAAGTAAATACTAAATATTTCCCCAATGAAAATAGTACCATGATAACAGCAAGTTTAAGCATCTAATTTGAAAAAAGCTCTTTTTAGTTCAAGTAATGCCTTTATTTATGGCCCCAAACCCATAAATGCATTTCTTGCTTTCCAAACTCTTTTCATTAAAAATGCTACAGTGAATCTCTTAACAAACTAACATTGATCCGCTCTATTGAACCAGTCTAATATTAATCTGCAAAACTCCTTTTCCCTGAGCAGTATATACTTTTATCCACCATACTATTTAGCTAAAAGACATAAATAACCTGCAGCTCAAATGCAACCACTGAAAACCTTTCTCAGCTCATTTTTTTGTCCAATATATGATACACTACAGGCATTTCAAAAAAGAAAACTTCTACTGTATATACATAGAATATCCTGGCACATCTTCCATTGAAGAAGGGACTTTTATCAATTCCTGCTTAGTCTCATTAATAGATACCTAGAAAGTTCCACTAAAACAAGGGGACTCGACATGACCTTCCAACATTTGGCTAAGAGAAATGCTTCTTCCCTGAGAAGCTCTTGTCATATTTCCTTTTTACAGAAAAGCAAACAAACAAACAAACAAACCAACAACCCCACCACCACCAGCTTTTTAGCAGATAATTACAGAGGGAAGGGGAGAAGAATTTTTATTTTTTTTTCATTAAACTGCACTGTTTCCCCAGTGTATATTTAGCTTTTCTGCCCTTGAGTTACTATTAATTATGAGTAAGCTGGTGGGATAAATTAATGCCTGTTCCAAATCTTTACCCAATATAATTTAAATATGTCCTAGCTTATTTTTCTCCTTCCACACTTAGTTCAAAAGAGTGACTTAAATGTCTAAAAGACATATTTTTTCTTTATTATTGCAGTACCCCAGCACTGGTGAAATCAACTGGGACCTGAGGGAGAAAGGATATTATGAACCTGCTATTTTCTGCCCTATTCTTCTTGGATTGACAAGAACAGGGGAATTAGTTCCCTTGATTCTCCAGAAATATGTTTTTTCCTGCTCTGATATAGTCAGCAGAACATCTTCTTGCCTTCTTTAGGACACTAGCAGTTCACTTCTTACTATCAGCTGGAGCAGCTCCGGGGTGGTAGGTACTGCCCTGTTTCAGCAGATCTTAGGAGTTTGTGCAAACTTTGGAGATCCCTTAGAAGTTCCCTGCTCCGTTCCACATCCTGTTCTTTTTGTTGTTCAGCTCAGTCCACCGGAGGCTGAAACCACCCTACTCCCAGTACAGTGGGACTAGTAGCAAGGAGTGCCAAGAGCAGTTCTGCCATTTGCAGGCCTTTTTCCACTCATCCACAGACATGGACCAGGAGTTTGGAAAAAAACTTCCATTGCTTAAGAAAGGCTGTACATTTGCTCATAACAATAAATGTTTCATTTCAAACATGTAAGATTTATATTTGGATAGCCTGCATTACCATTTGTGTAGCACCTGGCAAAATTAAACTTACAGTGAGCTGTAGATTTTGTTTTTAAGGCTCTGCATTCTAAGGATTACAGAAACTGTGTTTGCTCTCTGAATGTTTTGTCTTTCACTTGGCATTTGTACAATTTTATATACCCACTTATTTGTATATTTTATTTACCACAAATAATATGAGACATGCTATATGTAATAAAAAACAATATATAGGATTTTGGTTATGTGTATGGAGAAACAGGTTTAAATACAGACACCCATCAGTATATAATTTTAAAAGAACTACTTAAAATATTTTCCTATCTGTATATTACACACTTGCATATTTATATAACAGGATGTATGTATCTTATATAAATGTGTGTGTGGTTTTAATCATCTGAGTTACTGGGGCTTATTTATTTACATTCATTGTTTCTTTCGTGTCAATGCACAGCACTTTCAGCCCAGATAGGCATTCTATTGTTGCAGGTATGCATGCTAGCAGTGCTGGAGATGAAGCAGTATGCATTGCTGTACAATACCAGCCCTTCTCAGAACTCCACAGTCATCTATTAGCAGACTTTCATCTCCCCTCTCTATGTGTGAGAGGAATTGGTTGAATTCAGGATTACTTGTGCTTCTTCCCCTCTTCAATCACTATCCACAAGTAAATCCTCTCCCCTCTATGAAGGGCTTATATTAAAAAGTAGATGGCTGAGCAACAAAGCAGGCACCATACTTCACCTGCACAGTCAAGGAGAATCTGGAAAAGCAACCTGTACCATCCATTTTTTTTCTTGATGTCCATTATGTTTAAGTTTTATTAAGAGTTAGCATGAGTACTAGAGGAGTAAATTAGGGTATAAGTGCCAAGGAAAGGAAAGAAGTAAAAGGAAGACTATTAAGAATGAGGGATGGAAGGAAGAAATGGTAGCCTAAAAAGGAAAGATGAAGAAAAAGACAGGCAAGTTGAGACAGAGTGGAGACATTAGGGAGACAGAAATTATTTGGAGTTCATCTATTTCAGAATCTCTATGCTCTTGTGGCTGCAACCCAGGGATCAAATAGTCCCTGAAATAGATGTAGAGAAGCTGGCATGTGGCAGAGAAGAAAGAGAAGGATTATATTCCTTGTGAGACTGAGAGGCAGCTTTCATTAGCAACCCCATTTGTACTTTCCACAGTGCTAGCTGTGGTGAAATGTGAGGACCCACCTGGGCCTCTCCCTGTCCTACAGCTCTTGACAGCTTTATTATTATCAATAAATAATCCATGCCCATTGTTCGGTTTTCAGCAAGGCCAGATCTCAACATTGAGACGCGTGTTTATCGAGAGACAGTAATACTACAATATCACTGGGTCTTGGGTGGATTTGGATAAACTCTTTTTTTTTGGAGTCCTACATTTTCAGACAAAGATCATAATTACATACGTGTGCATGTGTACTTTTATATATGCAAAGAAGTACAAGATCAACATCATCTTGCCACCTTAGATGGTCCTCCCCTTGCAGCTAACTTCATATTGGTCTTGCTGGGATTGAGATTGAACATTTCATTTCCAGCTGTGTTCAGCTCTTTGGGGGGCTGACAATTCCATTGACTTTGGGGTTGGATCGAGGTCTTTAATATTCTGATGTCTGAAGTAAGCTTCTCATCTAATATACTGCCTATAATTACAAAACCAATTATACATGAAAACAATTCCAGTATTAACTGTAACCAAGTTAAGGAGAGGTGTTCTTTCAAGAGTTAGCCTGAAGTTCCTATGTACAAACAAATTGTGTTATCCTAAAGCCGATGTCTTAATATGCTGTTCTTTTACCATTGTTTAAATAATCCAAAGCCTACACAAACTGCATTTCTGTAAGCAAATTGCCTACATTTTTAAGGTGACTCTTCTCTGCAGTGTTCAAATTAAATTTAAGCTGCTCTGTTTCATCTGTAAACCTATTTCTTGCATACTTTCCTTTTTGCCTCTCATATAGCTGATCATGCTGAAGACCTCAGTCTTACATTGTGAGCATTACATTGTGAGTTGAAAACATTCTCCATATTCTTCATTCCCACTGGATTTTTGGTTTGTCTAGACTACAGACTAATTCGCATTCTGTCCACTCTATTGAGCTGCTGCATGAATGGTCTCTGCAACTAGTTGATGCCTATCCCATTATCTGACCCACTAGAAGCACTTTTCTGTAGGAAACAGAAGAGGATAATACTTCTCAGTTAAAATCCCTAATTTTATGTGTTGTGTCAAAAAATTAGGGCTAGCATCACCAATTACTAAAATGTCCCTTTGGAGAAAGCACTGTATATAACAAGACTCAAACTGTCTCTAAGCATATCTTTTTTCTCTCCGGCCATGACACTAATAGCTCACTATGTGAATCAAAGACAGTGTCAGGAAAGAAGTAAAATGAAGATTAGTAAGACCATTTCATATCTGAAAATATGATGTTGCAATTAAGAAATCAACTGCCAGCCTTCCTAGATCTCTTTTGACTAGTTGTGGTTCTTAATTAACTTAAAGTACAGGTTAACGGAGAGAATCCAGTTAGTGTAGGACAAGTCTTATAGCTGTGATTATGATGCTTAGTACAACATCATTTAGGAATGAATAAAATGCTTTTTCAAGCTGAGAAGTAAATCAGTGTAGTTATTTTAACTGCTTTGGCTTACTTAAATCTTCCTTCACAACACTAATTCCTGATTCTTTCC
This sequence comes from Chloroceryle aenea, assembly GCA_013399075.1. Lineage (NCBI taxonomy): Eukaryota > Metazoa > Chordata > Aves > Coraciiformes > Cerylidae > Chloroceryle > Chloroceryle aenea. The sequence continues at coordinate 307,343 of VWZY01002141.1, read as the reverse complement.
TATTTATGTAATCTATACAGTGCCAGTTTTCTCACCATGATAAATAGAACTCTTTTCAGTTACCTCTGCCGTTATGTGTTTGACCAAGGAGTAAAGAAGAATGGAAAGGTATTTCACCACTATAAACAAAATATTGAAAAATCCCACTAGAGAAAGCTTAACTGTTCTGTGCCCATAAGTGGATATACTAGTAAGTCTCCCTGATTATCCATTTTGATGGTATTAAAACTGTACATAGAATTTAGGGCAAGATAATCCTGTATAGCTCTGTCTGTCTTTGATGGACCTAAGCCAGTTTACGCTACTAAGGACGCAGCCTCTTTTGAGATACACCCCTACCACATTTTAAAATATAGTTTAGCTAGAGCTGTATTAATGACAGCAAGGGAAATATTAAATCTTTCAAGTAGGTGGAGTTTTCCTGTTTGATATAAGACTTCAGTGTTACAAGCCAAAAAAACTTGAAATACAGACATAATGATGTGAAATCAATCGGATTCTTACCATGAATGGCAATATAATCCAGGCACCTCAAAATCCAATCTCTCTCACTGGAGGAGTGCCATTAAAACTACTGATCTGGTGTTACAGAATTATAGAATCATTTATCTTGGAAAAGACCTTTAAGACCATCAAGTCCAACCGTTAATATAACACTGCCAAATCCACCACTAAACCAATACCTAAACATCTCATCTACATACCTTTTAAATACCCTCAGAGACAGTGACTCAACCACTTATCCTTTGCTGAAGTGAAGGATATTTGCAGACTACTTCATATAAAACTAAAGTTTAGCTGAAGTATTTGTGGAGCAATAAAATAGCCTCAGCAAGTACATTTTACACTAATATCAATGAAGTATTCGCCTTCATGGATTTGAGATTAAATGGACTCCAAAAATCTCATTTTCTTAGATTAGATGCAATACAGAAAGCATACAAAGAACAAAAGTCTTCACTTATTCTTTTGATATTTTTATGATCAAGATCCTCAGCTAGTGTTCAGTAAAGCAGATTTCAAATTCAGTGGAGCTGGGTTTATTCTGAGAATTACTGATTAATGTGCACATATATCCTCATACTGCTTATGGTTGCATTAGCTCCAGCATGAGGCTTTTTGTTGGCTTTATTCATTTTTTGATAACATTACTGGACCATCTTCATGTGTAAATGTCATCTGGAAAATTACTGATTGAAAACATTGATACAAAGAAATGGCATTATTATGATAATCTAGTTAGAATGTTGTCCAAGTGTCCACTTCTGAAGATAATCTGGAATTTCTTGGAGGAGAAGAAGCTGCTTTGGGAAGACTGAGTCAGGATGATAGATCAAGGCTAACCCCTCTGCTTGTGGCCATCCTAGAAAGAAAAACACAGGACATGCTTGGTTACTGAAACTGTTGGAGATCCTTCAGTGCCCAAGGCATTTCCTCCCCAAGAAAGCACTTGCAAGTTCTCCAGTGCTCCCAGAACATAAGCAAATCTGTAAAGATGTCGAATCTTTATCATGTGAAAAATGTGAGCCATGCAAAAGGTGACCTACATACATGCTTGTTTGTTGAGCTCAAAACCTTTGCTCACATTTCATAAACAGTTCATCCTCTATGTTTTTCTTAAGTATCAACAGTATTTGATACTGAATAGTTTGACAGGAAAAAAACAACATGGAAAGAATTTATATTAAAACACCAAAGCTGGAATGATGGCTATTCCTCTCTTTACAGAACAAGTGTCCTGTGTAAAAATTGACATTTAGGAATCACTGTTCCTCTAGCTGTTAACTACAGAGAAATAAAAGTATTTTCTCCCAGCTCTACCAATCTATGGCCCAGGAACTTCCCAGTGCATCAGTACCAAGTTCAGTGGAGTTGGGATCATTTAATCCAATGTGAAGCTTACTTTCTGACATAGTCCATGCATATATATATGTGTGTATGGTACACATAGATATGTTCTACATTCCACAATCAGCCACAAAAACGTGTCAAGGAGGGCTTGAAGGATTATGACATTTTAGAAAAAAAAATCCAGGTGTGAAAAACATCTTTTTGTTGAGGAAGTATGTTGATGGATTGTTTAAAATGATGCTTTAAAGCATCATTTTAATACTCTAGTTCCTGAAAAAATGTCAGCGATACCAAATAAATGCAGTGTATTTATAGCAAATCTCAGAATCTCTTCATTTGTTGCAGGTGCTGGAGACAACTGATCTCGGTGGAACAATTTGATAGTGGAGAGTACTTCTTATGGTGAATAAGTCTTGCCTCCCCTCCTTATAAACACATGAAAATGAAAAACAGACTGGTTGACAAGGAATTGGGTAAAAATCCAATAGCCTAACACAGGTAACAAAGAAATTCACTGTGTGCAACAGCATAAAATGCACAATATAAGTGAAACACATTTGTATCCTTTAATCTTTTTTAATTATAATAATTATAATTAAAAAGTTTTTCAGGTAGAGGTGTGATGTATAAAGCTCATTGTAGTGTGGTGATAAATTAAGGAACATATAAAAATTATTGCTTAGATTCTTGTCTTTGTGTATCCCTTTTCAAATATATCACTTATTATATAGTACCTATGCATATTTTATCCTTTATTTTTCAAACAGATTTCCATAAATTTAACAGGAATTCAGCAAACACCAAAGATTTATTTTGCCACTAATGATGGTCTAGTAGTGCTACTGACAAAATTCTAAATGCACTTTCTTAGGACTTGACTAAATTTGCTTTTTTATCCTTTTCTTGAAAAGTTAACAAGAAGCAGCCTGGCTAATTCCAGGAGAAAAAAATTACATATTTTCCCAAGGTTATAAAGCAGCAAACAAACCTCACAAATACTGCTTTGAAGAACTCATTCATGTTTCAGAGCACACATTTTGCAGCACTGAGAATAAAAATTAGCTTCGTCTGTCTACCCATGCCACCTTTCTGGAGAAAGAGGGAAGGCGCTAATTTTACATGCCAACCTCTAATGTTCATGACCTCATGATGAAATATTTCTCACCAAGCTTTAATTATATTAATGGTCACTGTTTTGAGTTGCAGATAACTAGAAGAATAGCTTAATTCTTAGGTGGGAAAAAAAAGAAAAGTGTTTTAATAATAAAATAAAAAAATAAATTTTTGACCACTCTGAGGTGAGCAACAGAAGAGAAATGGACCTCCAAAGCTGGAATCACTTTTTCAAATGCAAAAGCACTCTGTTTGTTTATATAGATGGGCCACTGATTTAAATGTGTGTGCTTTTTCCTCATATAGGAGAAGAGAGAAAATTTTAAACTAGGTATTATTGCTGTAGTCTGGTATATTTTAGTTATCACATATCAAAACTCACCCCACTGTCTGAAGATGTTGTGGGTTTCTCAGACTCCTGTAGCTACCTAAGGATCAGGGCTCTTGTCAGGGATGTTCAGGAAGCTCTTTTCTCTATCATGTACAGGACAAAGCACACTGCATCCAAAAAAAAAAAAAAAAAAAAAGAACTAAATTTACTGGTATTTTAAGTCCTATCCTCACTTTCCCATGTCAATCAGTCTTGTATAAACACAGTCCTTGAGGAAAGTATAAACTTCTCTCTTCCTCTGCCTCACTTGCTCTGCACATAGTGTCTGACTCAGAAGTATGTGGGGAAACAGTGCATTAAGTATCTGCTGTTTACATAACTAATAAGCCACTTTTCTGAGTTTAAGTTTCCTCTATTCTACCATTTATTCCTCATAGACAGCAGCCACTCAATATTGCCCTGATAGGCACTTACTTCTGTAAAGTTACATAGCTACGCATCAACCCCTACTTATGTGGCAGCCTGCCTCAGTGCAAAGTTCAAGTAAATGTATTAGTAGACTATGCCATTCCCTGCCTATCATGTTGTGGAACCACCCCAATTCCTATTCTTAGCTGCACTGTTGCAGTATATGTAATTATTTTTCTTTTCTAGAGGTGGTTGCTAGGAGTATTTACATCTGGTTACCAAGGGTGTGTCATTTTCTTAACAGTATTACTGTTTAATCTCCTTTCTTAAATCTGTTCTGATACCCTAATCTACTCCCAGTTTCATAGTTTGGTGACAGTTTTGTAAAACTGAGCAGTAGAATGTGTGCCCAGAATTCATATTTTTTGCTATCAGTTTTTTGAAGCATCACCCACGCAATGTTTTCATATTTGCCCTCAAGGCAGATACTAGTTTTGACATGGCCTTATGACTAGTCAAACATTATTTGCAGCCTGACTTTGTAATGCAAGGAAGCTAAGAATGCCTGGAGTTTCAGTTTAGTTTGCGTCAAGCACATTATATTCACACATAGCACCCATCATGAGAGCTACTTTTATTGGCATCAGAGTTAGAAGCTCCTCCTTCAATTAATTTTGTAACTGCATTCTTCACTCTCTTGGTCTATCTGAGGGTAATTTTAGAGTAGTAACTTCATTATATTATCTCAAAAACTAGCCCTTTCCCATTTCCCATGGAAACACTACAGAATATTTAATGTTTTTATCTGAATAAACTGCCAATGAAAATAACTTGTGAGTTTTAAAGTAAATAAAACTATTTTAATCCTAATCTATATGAGAAAACAAAGCTTTCTGCTGACACAAAAATAAACTGTGGTGCTTATAGCAGAAAGTCTGTTCTCTTTGATTCTGGATGCTATTGCAACAGAGTAGTTGTCTTCACAGTTACAAAAGGTAAACCTCCACTGGACCCTGTCTTGGTGAATATAACAGCACTTTGCCCTTATCCAAAATACCCGTAGAACAAACCAGAATGCATTACTTTCATCTAAAATGTCAAAAGAAATATTTTCTTTCTCAAAAGTGTTCACCAGCTATATGCTAGAGAAGTACTAGAGGTAAGGCTTAATTCATGCTTTGTCACCCAAGTGAAATTCCCACTGCAGGGGGAAAAGGAACAAAATGCTATGTTAGACTATTTTTTTCCTTAGATTTCACAGAATGGTAGGGATTGGAAGGGATCTCTTGAGATCACCTAGTCCGAACTCCCTGCTAAAGCAGGATCTTCTAGAGCAGGTTGCACCAGAATGTGTTCAGGTGTGTTTTGAAACTTGACAAAGAAGGAGACTCCACAACCTCTCTGGGCAGTCTGTTCTAGTACTCAGTCACCCTGACTATAAGTGGCAGCTGGCATCACAAGAAATGAAGACAATGAAGATACTTTACCATTTACCATATAATCTCAGTAAAATGTATTCTGCAATTTCTTCTGTACTTTCTTCATTGGAAGACCTTGACCATTTATAATGTAGTTGTTTATAATAATGAATTATGTTCAAATACTGTTAGTTTTTTCTAATAATGCTTCCAAAATGGAACTGAATCCAAATTGACATTTAGCTCTGCTTTATGTGAACGAGACAGAGTTGCAAATTAAATTTCCCTATTCCTCTTCAGCATGCAAACATGATGTTCTCCTGTCCTTGTGGGAGTCAAGATAATATACATGCATTGTAATACCTCTGAACATGTTTATTTAAAGTCATCCACAGTAAGATGTTATGCTAATATCTCAGAAAATTACATAAATCAGGATGAAAGTCCTCAGATCTTACCGCAGATGCACCCTCTACAGAGAAGCATTGATAGAAAGTGTTACTTTGTTATTTATAAGACGCATCAGTCATATTCAGACTCTCGTGTAGGCACCACAAAGATAGTATCCATCCAAAAGAACTTACAGAGCAGGACAAGAAAGATGTATCATGACAGAAAGTGTTATTATTTTAGTTTTATATAGCATAATATAAAGCATATAGGGATTAATTATATATGCTCAGCATCAGAATGGAAGGAAAGCAACAGCAAAGCCGAAGTCCAAACCAAAAATCTTCTGAATTCACATTGGTGATTTAAGTTTTTCTCTTGTACTTGACTGTCTGGCATCATGTCAATGACACTTCATAAAAATTCCATAGTCTTATTTTAATTTGGAGATGCAGATATCTCTGGCCTCAGCATTCTTCATTGTCATATCATATGTCTCTGTTCTCAAAATGTAATTTTGAGAATGTAATTGCATTTTCAAAGTCCACCCTTAATATGTAATTCAAAAACATTTAGTGTTTCTGGTATAAGGTGATGAACAACATTTTTTGGGGAAAAAACCAAAAAGTAAATTGTTAGTAACATCACTGTTACAACTTTAACATCTTCACTGTTAAGAAAGAAGCAGACGTTTTCACAGTGAGTGGCAAATGTTAAATGGTCTGCTGAAAAACAAAAGTGGGGTAAGAGGGATCATTTAATTTTGAATATATAAATGCATTAAGTGACTGAAGTACACAAAATTCTCATTATATGTCCTTTGGTTTTCTGCTTCTCTGATTTCTTGAAGACAGTTCTTACAGTGCAAGCAGAAAAATCAATGAAATATCCTATTTCTGTTGAAACATTTTATCATAATAATTTGGTGCATTTTACTCATTATAGTTATCTCAGTCTGAAGTGTACAATGGAAGGGAAGAGTGGTAAACAGAAGGAAAGGAAGGAAGCAAATAGCATAACAGATAGATTTTATCAGAATTTGTTTCAGTCAGTGATATACATTAAAATTGAACTTCAGTAGATTTTCATGCATTAAAATACATTTTGTCCATATGTCATAATTACTCACTTTCATTTCAATTATGTCCTTTTCATGTATTAAAATGACAGTTGTCCCCCTTGCAGTATTAGGCCTGTGACTGATGGAAATCCAAGCAAACCTGTAAGGAAATTGGTTTTGTTGAGTACTTGTAGGTCTGTATGGTGCTCGGTTACATATGTCTGCTGGGATACATCACTGTGTACCCTCTAATTGAATCATTTTGGGATGTGTGATTAAGCTGTGTTAAGTGTTTGGTGATGCACTCACTCTTCCAAATGAAGAGGACATCAATATACCTATATAGTATCAATATATAATCATTAAATAGCTACCTGGAAGAAATGAAAACTGTCTGCTTAATAGGCCAGTCAGACTTTGACTTATGCAGGAGTCTTAGCAAATGAAGTCAGGTTGCTTTAATAGTTACACATAGAGCAGGATCACAAGCCAATGTACATAGTGGCTTAAGCACATAAAAGAAAAAAAGCCCTTATTCATATGTGCAGGTCCCAGTGCACCAAGGACATTTACAGCCTGTTGTTTCATAAATCCACTCCAAAGAAATCTGAGAAGAGGGTACATAGGCCAAGATAGTATGCTGGTAGCAACAGGCAAGTGGTTTGGAAATGTACATCTCAGAGAGAGAGGGTTAAGTACCTGAGCAGCATAGTACCACTGCCATCAGAGGAGAGCTCTTCTCGCACAAGCTGGACCTGTGCCATCCAACCTTCTGTCCTGGAACATGCCTGAATGGCACAAACAGGGCCATGGAGCCAAAAACAAAAGTCACAAGGGGAATGTGACAATGCTTCTCTCTATTTTTTCCTGAAAATGGACATAAGGTGTGTGTCATCAACAAGAAACAACAAGGCAGTCCTTGTTGTAGTGCTTTTCTCAAAGTTCTTGGCAAGAGTTGATTTGTTAAGACATGTTTCAGAGAGCAGCAGTATTCTCTGAATAGTGATAATGCATCTGCTTGGATGAAGCCCTGATTACAAATTTTTATATAACTGAGATAAGACCATGGTTTTTGACCTGCTCATATCTTCTTCTGAAACTTTTAGGCTCAAAATCCATACGCATGACTATGATACTGAGCAGGATAGAAAGGTACACTGAGGCTAAGAATCTTGCTTCCCTAATTGTATGTATTCAGGGAACAGATGATACCTGGTTTGCTCTGTCTAGGTTCTTTTCTTCGTATGCTGAGAGAGCGTATATGAGAGGAAGATTTAATATGTGCTCAATAAATAGCTTCTGAAAGGGATAGTAACTATCTGGGATTGCCTTCTCCCGAAAAATCTAAGAGAGAATGCTCTTCCTAAATTTCCAAATAATGGCTTCAGTAACCAATTACCTGGCCTTTCACGAGACACTAACCATTTTCTGTCAGCAAAGTGTTCATTCTGCTCGGTTGTGGTAGATTGTTGTTTTTAAGTAATCTTACGCCTCAAAAGGAATGTCACACTTCTAATGAACAGAACTCATTCTGTGAAGCTGTTTACTTACTGGGCTGTAAGTCCTGTACATTAAAACAGTGAGTTTCACCACTATGGATTTCAATTTCTGCAGGCCAAGCAGCTTTTTATCTCTCCCTCAGACTCCTCATCTTTTGCATAAAATACGCATTGGCTCAGGCCAATGACAGAATCAGTGAAAGAACCATGGAGATCCTATCTATCAGCTCCGTGGGAACTAGTTCAGTCCAGGAATCAATCTTCACACTTTCTGACTGGAGAAGGATGCTGCTTGAAATTACTTCAAGAAGAGTCTTTAATGTTTGATTCACTTTCCTCAAGACCAAGTGCTGTCTTGGAAGAGAGGACAGGAGCTGGGAGGGAGTTCATAGGAAATAAATGTTACTGACAACACCTGGATGAACTAAATGGAGTATTAAAGTGAGTGCACTTTCTATCTGCACATAACTTTTTTTTTTTTTTTTTCCTTTCTGAGTTCTCATGCTCTACTGCACTGGTATTTATTTAGACAATGCTGTGTTTCCCATAAGAGAATCCTAAGGTGACAAAGGAAGGTAAGACAGATACTGGATACTCCAAATTAAATGTGAAATATAAAGTAAAAAAGGCCTTTTTTTTTTTTTGTGTATGTGTAACTCCTATCTAATAAATAAAGGAGACTGTCTGGCCAGAATTATAAAACGGTGGAAGCTGGGGTTTGTTTATACTTTGCAAAGGACAAAGAATCTCCCTGCTCAAGGTGATGCTAGAGAAACACAGCAGGTTCTGGGAGGATGTGGCCAAGGTTGTCCCTTCGGAGCTTCTTGCTCACTCTGCTGGGGGACTGCAGAGAGGCTGATCCACCGTCTCTCTGTGGCACATATGCACACAAAGCAACCCTGTTTTACATTTCCTTTCCACTCGGTTAAGTTATTGCCACACAGTTCTCAATTTTTCACCATGTTCTGAAGTAAAGTGAACAAGATTAAAACATATTGTTGGTAAAAAAAAAAAGTAATCACTTTCAATTTAAAGATAAATAATTTTAAATCTTCAGCTTACCCTTAAATGAGCTAAATAACAATAAAGGGCAAAAATCAGCTTAGCACTTGGAGGTCCTTTTCCCTTCTTCACTAGGGTGACTAGTTTTCATCTCATTAGTCTGGATTGCAGTCAATGCAGCAACTATTAGAGTTTAGTTAATGCCAGGTTTTAGCCTATATCTACTTTTTTTTAAAGCATGACTATTATTCTGGTTTCTGTGGCCCTGTAGGTGGGCATGGCCCTTTGTAGGCAAATAAAAAGACCATCTTCTCTGCAGAGCTTAACATTTACATTTAAAGCCCCAATTCTGTATTTTCAGACTGGTATTGTACTATGCAGAGCAAAGAGGCAACCGCAGACTCTTTCCTGCAGAGATACATCATAGTTCCAGTGATGTCCTCCTATTTCCCTCAACAGCTTGAGAACAAAGTGACTTGTTCAAACTGTACTTGCAAATATATTATCATTTAAAGTAAATCCTAGGCACTCGTGAGGAATAGTGGTTACTTCATTCATCTGGCCTCCAAAATTAGTTATGTCTTAATGAGAGGCTATGTTCAAGGGGCAACACGGTCACAGAGGAAGGTCTGAGAGATGCAAAGGAATGAATGGAAAGAGGATGGTGCTCTGAACAGATGAAAACTGAAGCATACATCCATAATTAGTGGGATTACACTAAGGATGAATATTGTTTTGTTTTTCTTCATTCATGCAAATTCATTATATGCTGTATGCATATAAAGCTAGCAATTATTTAGATACTCTATCATCAAGCATTTTTTGTAATACAAATGTTGTATTCTCAAGAAAATAAATTTAAACTTGTTATTAGAAGCTACAAAAATACTCTCACATAATATGTTCTCAGTTTAACAATGAGAAAAAGGTTCACCACTACGCTTCTTAGGAACAGTGATGCAGACAGCATATGTGATTTTTCAAGGGCCCCCAAAACATCCTACACACAAACTGTACCTCTGCCATTGCATTTCCATTGGGGTCTGTGATTTGGATTGTTTATTCTTGATGCCTTAACACTACTCTTTGCTTACTAATATCATTAACTGTGAATCTCAGACTTTTTAATGGGCTTTAATGATCCTTATGGGAAAATTCCAGTTTTGATCTCTTTAGTAACTACTAATGCAAACATAAGTTCCTCTCAGTTAACAGCTTGTTATGTTTAAGAAGTAAAGAGCACCGGAAATTATTATAGCCCATATGTTACTAAAAGGGTTTTGACATGGATTAGTGTCTTATGTAACCAGTGGGCCTAACCCACATTGGGCTTAATTTAGGTGGTTTTCTCTTTTTTTTTTTTTTTATAATAAAGGCTTCTTTCCTAATGATAAGCTTGAGTAGTAATTTAATTTACATTTTGCTGCTCTTAGGCATGATCAGCATACATTGGAATAAACATTTAAAGCCCCTTATGAAACAATTTGTTGCTCCTGACATTATTATTTTTACTTTTTGAGCACTGTTCTTGTTTTTCCTTGATGAAATAGTCTAGATAGGTTTGATCTGAAATTACAGGAACTGCAAATTAAAACAATGAGTAACAGTCTGTAGTCTTCTTGGGGAAATGAAAAAAACTTCAAGGATGTTCAGCAGTGATGTGAAGTTTTCCGAGTCCTGGTATAAACAAAGACCAGAAGATAGTTTCAGATGTACAAAGAAAATAAAATCAAAGTCTACAGTATAAAATAGTCTAAGCAAGCAATTAGCAGAGTTGGTGAGAAAAAAGAGGTTGAAATTGATGATGAATTCTAAGTTTATCACTACAGATTGTTCAAAACCTGAAAGTACTGAAGTATATTTTTTTCTTTTTGTTTCGCAATAGACATTATCCACTTCAGTGCTGCATTTTAGAAGATGTAGGCTGTATCTAGACACGCAAATGCAGTTTTTCAGAGAAGGGATATGTTTGCTTATCATGTGTCATGTTTTTGTTGCCAACTTGATGTACTCTGGGGCAGTCTGAATAAGTTGAGCTGTTTTACAAACAGTTCCAAAATAAATCCAAGATACACATAGATTCAACTTCTATGAAAGACAATTAAGAAAAAAACAAAACAAAACACACACACACACAATTCATTTGTCTTTTATTATTATTATTAGTTTCATTGATAATTTGAAAAGAATCTGACAGGTTCACAAAACATTTCTTCAGTCCACAGAAATCATGTGAAAACAAACACATTATCTATTTATATATGTATTAACTTGGGGTTTATTGTTGTTCTGAATAATTTACCAGTGCAGAAACTGGAGCTGTTTTTTGTGATTCCTAATTTTCTCTTGTCCAGGAATTTTTGTCTCTGCATGTATCACTTTCTCTTCCACTGGCCTCAAGGCTACTTTAAGGAACAGGTTACCAGCCACAGCTAGCAGTGGCCCTCATGGGAAGGCTGCAAAATTCTGAAAGTTTCTTTATGATATGTAATGCTGGATTCCAAGAATAAATGGGTTTACTTCCCAAACACTGATACAGCTCCCACTTTTGAATTTTTTTTTCTTACTCTTTCACTGAACTGCTAATCATTCTTCCTTGGGATGTTTTGGATTTGCAGGTTTTTAAGCCCTCTGAAAAGAATTTTAAAGTTTTATTCTCAGCCTGGGATTTGATGAAGTCCTGAAGTGGTTTTTAGGTTACCAGTAAACATTTTACCTTTTTAGTGGTTCCTTTTAATGTCCTTTCAAGAAAATTCTTTACGTGATTATAGTTCCACTTCTTAAGATTAAAGTTATTACTGTGGATTTGTGTTTTGGCTTTTCAGCCTACAAGAAGGGAAAATTTTAATACCTTATGGCCTCTTTTACTGATAAGATGCATCTTGAACCAGGTTTTGTGCTCTGCTTGAAACTAAATCATTAATGCTTTTTTTTAATGTGTCTTTTCTGACCAATTAATTGAAAAAAAAACAATCCTGTACAGTATTTTAAATAATATTGTCTGTATCATGCCCCATCATGATGGATATTGAGTCTATCTGGAAGAGATTGAAGTCCCCTATTACTACTATGATTACCTATAGCAGGCAGGTGATTAGCCGTCTCTAGGAAGCAGGGCTTCATCCCATGTAATGGGTACATGGCAAAACAAAACACCGTAATTCCCAGTGTCATCCCCTTCCTTCTTCTTCCCACAGAATTTATTGCTGAGGACAACGTCATATGGTATGGGATATCCCTTTGGTTAGTTGGGATCAGTTGTCTCAGTTGTGCTCCCTCCCAACTTCTAGTGCTCCTCTCAGCCTACTCACTGGTGGGTTGATGTGAGAACAAGGAAGGGCTTTGACTCTGTATGAGTACTTCTCAAGTATTAAATAAGACATCTGTGGGTTATCAATACAGTTTTCACTGCAAATCAAAAACATAGCCCTATACAAGCTGCTATGAGGAAAATTAACTCCATCCCAGCCAAGACCATAGAGTTAGAATATTTACCTTATTTGATTCACATCACTTCTTAAATTATTATTTTACTCCCTAAAATCAGAACTGGTCTGATTATGTTCCTTCTACCAAATTTCTGATATATTAATTTATTCATTATGTGAATTTTAAATAAGATAATGTCTCTGTCCTTAGCATAATTCATAGTTCTAGAGCTAGTATAAACAGGCATATTTATTTGGGTTTAGCCTGCTTGCCAATTTTTATGTATGTGCTGAAATGGGGATTTGCTTGTTAAAATGCTCTTTGCTGTTGCTTTGATGCATTTTATGTTTCCACCCTATCTTTTATTTGAGGATATAGTGCTTTTGTACTTTATCCCTGTGAAATGCACCATTGTGTAATATGTGCTCTTTCGCATGTCTTGACTTTCTCCTAGTCTTTCCCCCTTAAGTTCTTAATTTTATTTCTCATTTACCAGGTTCAACTTTGGATTATACAGACCCTGTCCTCTGCAGGTAGTAAGAAATCCTGTCCTTCACTACTCTGTGTTTCAGTGAAGCACTGAATTTTCTGCCTCTCCATCTGCTGCCATGTGTAGGTCTGGTAAACCTGAGCCTCTCATTCTGCCTGTGCATGGATTACATATCCACAACATGCATCACAACATTGTTGACATTTATCCTTTATTGGTTTTGAAAGGATCGTTTATGTGCTTCTTGGGGTCTGCCACTTTTACACTTGACAGGCCAGAGCAGGTCTTCTCTTCATCTAAGTGCCAGTATAGCAATCAGAAGACCAGATATTTATATGTCAGGTAATTGCAACCCTTCATGTTATCGACCAAATGCTGAAAAGGTATGTGACAGTAACAACAAGGGAAATAGAAAAAGCAGATTTAACAGACAGTCTCTTCTTCTTTCCATGTGTTTTCCTATGCTTGTATGGCTGCACACACAAGTACACAGAGTTACGACTTCCAAATGTGCTAGGAAATCATCTTGGACTCACTGCATTAAATATACTGAAGAAGTCAGTACTAAGTTGTGGTCTTTAGGAGCTATTTGAAAAGGCAGAGAGGAGAAAATGGATGACATCATTGTGTCACCATGAAAATAAGCAGCTCACCTGGTGCCTTGAATACTATGTACCACTCCTGTCAACCTCATCACCTCAGGACTATATAATTGGACCAGACAAGTTCAAATGAAGGGAAATAAGATGGAGTAGAGAAGGACTTCTGAAGAAGGAGAGAATTAATGGAGAAGGGCATTTTAGTTTGGAAAAGAGACAATAGCAAAGATTTTAGAAATCATGAATGGCAGGAGGAAGGTAAATAAGGGGTAATTATTCCCTACTTTTTTGAACACAAAAACTAACACTTGCCAAATGAAATATTCATGTGGCATGTTAAGACAAGCAAAAAGACTCACTTTTTTCACAGGGACCCAAACTGTGGAACTCATTCACAGGTTGTGACTAGGAAATGCAAGGAGGAAGCAGCAGCTCCTCTCTGAGCAGCAAATATGAGGCTCCAGTTACAACCGCTGGCTAAAGAAATCCCTAAAATGCAAATTGCTGAAAATGGGGAGAGCAAACTTCAGGATATATTACCCTACACTTGCTATGATATTATTTCACTGAGTGTGTACTTCTGGTCACATCAGAAAGAGAAGAAGGGGCAGGCAGATTTTTGGTCTGATGCAATACAGTTAGTCTTCTAAGGCCCTTTAAAACTGTAGCTGTTCAGAATAATGAATATTGAAAATGAGGATTCAGCTCTTGGCATCTCTCAGTTACACTGCCTGCCAAATGCACTTATTAGGGTTTTATTGTTTTCCTTTTACTGCTTTCTATACACTACAGTATTATTGTACGAAAACACAAGTAAAAAACAAGCTTTGAATTGTTTTTATAGATTATAACTTTTATGATAAAAAAATATTTCCAGCTGGAAATGAGTTTTGATATTCTAGGTAAAAAAAATATCTTCTGTGTATATATTTCCCTTGTAGATGCCACTGTTATAATTTTACGTGATTGAACAAAGTGATTTAAGATTATACCACACTAGCAATCAACTACCAAATCTGTTTGTCAGACATGCAGTTGAGACAAAGACAGATATGATGTGTGGTACCCACCTCTAACCATAAATAATAAAAAAAGAAATGAGACATGAAAGACTGTATAGTATTTTGTGGACTTGGTTGCAATAACTGAAGCAAAAGCGTGTTTCTGGAATGGTTCAGCACTGAGCCGAAACTTATTTTTATATAATCATGATTCATTTCTTGCTGCAGTCACACAAACAATAGATATATTTGTATTGTATATATGCAAATGTGAAGGGAATTCTGAGAAGCCACATGCTACACATCAGTTATCCTGAACACTGAAAATATATTACAGAATACTATGTATTTCAAGAGTAGAGCAAGAAGGCAGTCCTAGATTTAACTGGGAGGAATTATGATGCATTGTTGGCAATAACAGGAAGGGGATACTGAAGTTCAACAGTTCAGGAGCACTTCAGATTTGAAGAAAAAGCACCTGGGGGTCCTGGTGGCCATGATGTTGAACATGAGCCAGTGATATGCCCTTGCAGCAGGAGGCTAATGGTACCCTGGGCTACATTAGACAAAGTATTGTGAGCTGGTGAAAGGACCATCCTTCCCTTTCATTCAGTAATAGTGAGGCCACACCTGGCATGATGGGTTCAGTTCTGGGCTCCCCAGTACAAGAGCAACGTGGACATACTGAAGAGAGTCCAACATGGGCCACAAAGATGAAGGGGCTGGAGCATCTCACATATGAGGAAGAGTTGAGAGAGCTGGGATTTTTCAGCCTGGAGAAGAGAAGGTTCTGGGTGATCTTGTCAATGGATATGAATACTTTTAGGGAGATTGCAAAGAGGACAGAGTCAGTCTCTTTTCAGTGCTTCCCAGTGTCAGCACCAGAGGCAATGGTATGCATGTCTCAGAGCCCATTTGTAATTCTGGAGTTATTTCATTCATGAGCATTTAGAAAACAAGCACACTTGAATATTTCAGGGATGAAGAGCTATTCTGTCATCTATTAAAATCATTTTTTTTCTATGTATCTGCACCTAGTTAAAAATATACTTTACAAAGTTAGTGAAATAGATCAAACATGATGCACCCAAATTAAATACTTCATAAAAAAAAAAACCCCAAAGGTAGTTTTAAGAGAAAGACTAGTTTTACAGGTAGAGAAATGTGAGAAGATGAAGAGGTGCAAACATAGCAATTTTGAAAAGGGGAAAATATTAATAATTTGTTTATCTTGCTCTTTTCTGAAAACAAATTATTTAAGAAGTCACAGCTGTACTCCAGATAGCAAGAACACACTGAGCAGTTCCTTCCCCTGACAGGAGTCAATATTCCCTTTGAATTTAACACAGCTGGGACTTTAGCCATGTTGCTGACATTAATTTTCTATGGATGCTCAAAACTGCCTCACTAACCCAGTTAGGTGAGTTTATCCAGCCGTACAAACACTTCCCTAATGCAAAACCCCAAGGTGCTAAACAAGGTTGTAGTCTCCTTAGTTCGTTTAGTAATTCTGGTTATTAAAACATTTTTAGCCACCTGTGAGCTGAGAAGGGTTTGCCAGTTGTTTAGATTCACAGCTACGGTAAGCTTGCTGGCACTAATGCTGTTCTTCTGGCTGTCATAATCTCCTCTGCTAGGTCATTTATAGTTTACAAAATATTCCATCTGAACATTTTGTACGGGGAAAAGGAAAGAAAACAACTTTTAGTCTAATGCTATGTTTAAAAATATATATACAGCTTTGTTTTTTCATCTCTTACCTGTATCACAGTATGGAAATGGGGTTGTGAAAAAAATAAAATTGGGCTGTAAAAAATTCATGGCTGTTTTGCCATTATACTAGGACGCAACTGGATTTGTTAATTTTGCCTGGTAAGATATTATTGAAGTTAAAGTGGGAAAAGAAATGAGCAACAGTTAAAAATGAAGGAGTTACTCAAGCAGAAGAAATAATGCTTCTGCATAGCTGGAGAGGCAGAAACCTCACCTGGAATGTTGGAAACCAACAGCACGAGGCTAGGACAACCTCTTTAAATAGTGAAAAAAAATAATAGAATGGTTTGGTTTGGAAGGGCCTTGAAAGATCATCTAGTTCCAGCCCCCTTGCCATGGCAGGGAGACCTCAACAGATAAAGTGGTGATGCTCATTGGCATCTACCTACTGTTAGGCAGGTCTTGTCACAAACATACTTGGGAGAAACCTGATTTGGAGAAACATACTTTAGAGAACCCTCAGAAGTACTCTACTGTTACACCTGTGCCCTTCACGCCATACCTCCTGTGAGCAATTGCGTCTCCAAGCCCATCCATGGGACTCTCTTTGCCTGAGGAGAAGCAGTTGACTCAGATCAGCTGTTGCCAAAAAGCACATTATTTTGATAAATCCACCATAATACAAGCAGTGAACAACTGCAAATATGACAGTTACCTTGGTTTTGGGAGGCACTGTGGAGGGGCTGTGTATGCTAGCTCCCTGCCCCCCACCCAGATGATGGTCTCTGATGGGCAGTGTCCCTTTGCAAGCTAAAGTCTGTGTGGCAGCTGCCAGCACAATTTGTTTCTTGTCAATAAAGCAGCAGAGTCACTGGGGCTTTTCATCACTCACTTAGTAATGAAGCTCAAATTAACTGCAATATTAGTTCCTAGCTCAACAAAAAAAAAGGGCAACCTGACAACAGTAACCCTGGGAAGAAAAAAACAAACTATGTGAGATACCAGATGGTGAGAAGCAGAGTTTTGTTCCTGATGACTTTTTTTATGAGCTAAACTACCTTCTATTTGGGGTTTCATTAAATATGAGCCCCTAAAGCTTGCTTTTCAAAATTTGAAATTCCCAGCTGATGAAGCATCTGACAAATTTCTTGACAGCCTTGTGTGAGCACAAACTTTGTGCTTTTTCCATTCACATGTCATTTGGTACCTTCCCTGACATAGTTGAATGCCTCATGACAAATGTAATTATTCCTTTCATGCGTGTGCAGCCAGGTCTGGGTCTCATGTGCATTGTTTAATGTTACATTTATCAGCATGAAAATCTCACTGCCATGAGTCTTGACATAGGAACAACTATTTACTGTTTTGACTAGGTCTTCCCCAGACTAAAAGGTGCTTTCAGGAGTTAGACACAGCAGACAAAACTCTTGCCCCATTGAAGCTGGTGAGATGGCTACAGGCAGAGTTTTACTGGAGTAGTTCTGCACTGAGAGCTACCTTGTCGTGTGTTCTCAGCTTGAGTGCAGACAGTGGCGATGCACCAGCTGAGAGCCCGGCTGCTCCATTTCACACTTGAAGAGCAATCTGTGCCTGCTCAGTAATGCATGCAAGCATGTACTTAAAGTTAAGCATGTGGTTAAATGTTTGCTGAAGTGGGCCTCGAAGCACAAAATATAATGGGTATAATTTCCTCCTCTGAATACTCTTTTAAAAACAATTTCGTGAACTCTTTTCCATGGTTTTAGGGAAATGATGCTATGAGGTGCTCTAGCTACCTGTTGACAGCGAGCTTCCTGACTTTTGTAGACCAAAAACAAAACCAAAAAGTATGTTAAACACTGCTTCACTGAAAGTAATTATTTTAATACATTGTCTCAGTGCCCATATAAAAGCTGCAATTAATAAAAATGCCTTGACTCAAGAATTCTCATGCACAATGTCCAAATTCCTTATGGCTAGAAGGTACAAAGCCTGTGTTCTGAAAGATATTTCAACTTCTTATTAATAACCTGACTATTTCTACCAGGTACAGCCCTTTGCAATTAGTAATGTTTTTGTCACAGACTGACGAATTACATGTTTTTCCCAGAGTGTCATCCTGTAACTTATGTCAAGCACACCTACGTGCTTTTTTGGTTTCAGCCTAAACAACCTGATGATGGGGTTTAGTCATTTTTATAGTAGAAGTTGTGGGAAAATGTGAAAATAGCACATTCAGAACTTTGAATTTACTTTGGTCACTGGTGAAAGACCGTTAGTTGCTTTTTGCTGATGCCTGAAAGAAGTCTTCTGCTTTTGCCATGGCTTGCTTCATTCACAGTTAAATGCAATTGGATTTTTCTCTACTGGATTTTTTTTTATTATTATTTATTTTGTCCTCCTGAAAGCTACAGGCTGACTTTTCCAGTATGCTTTTCAAAGATTCTGTATTTGGATGTCTGGAGATATGAAGGGATTATTTGGTTATTGGTTTCAGGAGGAGAAATTCAGACATACAAGATGCTGGAAAAAAGTCCAAAGGAGTTACAACAAAGATCTCAAGGGTTGCAGGTGACTTTATAAGACCCTCAGTTCTCTAATTCACCATTCACCCACAGTCTCCACAATCTCCACTTAACAAAGGCAATATTCCTACCATCATCTTTCTTCTACTGCTTCAAATGTTGTAGTATGTGATTTCAAAATATCTCTATCCCTCCATAAAGCTCCTGCATTAAATTAGAATTTAAATATGAGACACGCTAGCCTGACAGTATTAGTCAAACTAATGAACTTTGCATCCAGTGTTTTCTCTCTTCTATCTCCCATTATTTAAGAAACACAACAACACACAGTAACCTTTATAAAAAGAGAGTTCTGTGCTAGTTGTCAAATATCCATGTGCTGGCAAAGACATACTTTGTGTCAAGTAATATGTCACTGTCACCATTCTCAGTTCAGTATTTTCACCACTGACCTATGGTGGTGGCTAGCCATATCTGCACTTACTTCACATCACAGTACCACCACCAGCTGTGCAAAAAAATCTTCCAATACTTTTAAAAGGAGGAAATAGGCACCTGTCTTTTCCTTCTTTTCTTTCTAAGTCTGTTTTGACTGCTAAACCTACAATGGAACAAATCACTGATGCTGATTAGAGAAATCTCTTCTTTTGAGGAAGAAAAATGCCTCCATAGGCAAAGCAGTAAGAAGAAAATGCACTTTGGCAATTGAAGGAATAGTCTGGCTTTGAAACCATTCAATTTCTCAGCAAGCACATTAGGCAGTTTAAAGTTACTCTTCCATTGATGCTTGCTGTTGAGTGCAATATGTCTCCATAGCAAACAGAATAAGAAAAAAAAAGAGAAAAAAAAAATGAAAAAAAAAAAATCAGGCATCAGAGACCAGGGCTGTGTAAGATGAAAGGAACATTGCAACCTGAAATAGAAATAATGTCTGGATCACATTTTTACTTCGTGTTAAAGGATGTTTCCCTGTGTAGTACATTACAAGAAAAGCAGTACTAAGTGCCTTTCTGTTTCCCTAGAGAACTGTCAGTTTATTTTAGGACTATGACGGCTAAAGCTATGAAATACACAGTCTATACCTGTGAACTGACTGCTATGTACATGCAGGCAAGTTATTTCAGATTGCAGACTCAAACATTAAGGAATAGCCTCAGGCCCTGCCTTAGGAATTCCTCTGTAGTACCTTTGATATGGCAAATACAGTCATACATGCACTGAGACAGGAGAAAAAAAAAGTTTAAAAAAGGAAAAAAAAAAAAAAAACCAAAACCCACCAAACAAACAACAACAAACAAACAAAAAACCACATCCCTAATCAGTGTTTGAGATGATGGAGTGATTTAAAATGAGACATAGGCCTAAACTTCTTGGAGACAAGCGTTGCACTGGTGAAGAGATTATGCAGGACAGGAGAGGATTGTCCTTCTACTCATGTATAAGCAACTTGCCAAACCTCTTGTGTTCCTGAGGGACAGTATGCTTACTGTCCCTGGGGGGATACCACCTTTTGAGTCAGAGAGCTCTGTTATGAAGAGCCAGTGAAAAGAAAAAGTAGTTGCCTTCAACAGAAGTTCCCAAACAGGTTGATGATAATAACTTTGACCACAGCATAAGCACGGTTGCTTCTGAAGAGATCTTTGCTTGTCTCAGGTCTGACAAGCCTAAGCACTAGCTGTCTGAAATGTATTTGCCTTTAGCTGTTGTATCCTGAATTTATGACTGCATAAGGAATGTGCAGGATTTGTTACCACAATAAATACAAAAGGTGTCAAAATAATGTATTTCATTTGTAAAACTTAAATATATGAAAAATTTAAATTACAAACAGAGAATGTTTTGGTCCTTTTCCAATATTTTTTAACATAAAGGTCAACAAATGGAGCTTGTATTTCCGTGGAGACTACAGCAACTCTTGATGTAGTAAATCACAAAAATCAATATAAAGTAAACAATTTATTAATTCATCATACCATTTTAATAACTCAGTGTTTACTTTAATTTAAAGGTGATTTTTAAACAATCTCACTTCCTTTTTACTTAGGTGGGATAGATAATCCTCTTTGTCATGAAGCATGAAGTGCTATATAGATCCTAAAGGATCATATGACATTAAGAAAAAAAAAAAAAAAAGGCATTCCAGAAGATCCATTTCACTGGTCTTGAACTGGTCTTGTACCCAGTAATAACATTCAAGTGTTGTATGAAAGATATTAACCAAGGGCAAGAGCAGCCCTGATCCTGAAAAGTCCCGAGCAGTCTCAGAAGGGATCCATTGCTATTTCTTATGTTCATGCCCAAGAATTGTATGGTAGACACAGGGGCTCTAACCAAAAGCCAAGGTTAGCAAGAGGTGAGCTCTGGAAATAAGCATGAGACATGTTCAGATCAATAATTTTGGTATTATTCCCTGTACATTAACATGTCCCATAGGAAGAGCTTGTCGCAGGAGGCAACCTTGAATGTTCCTGACCAGCCCAAAGTGAAACCACAAAGGAATTAATTTACTTGTTCAAAGCAGTTAACAAAATTGATTACTTTTTGGAAGCCCTGATTGTCATTTTGGCAGCTCAGCTTTCTTTTTCAAGCATTACTTATTCTGAGTATAGCCCAACTCCTCTAGATTTTTCCAACATTTTTATTTAGGCAAAGTAAACCCATCCCTGCCTCCTAGTGTTTATAGTTACTTTCAGAGTCTCTGTTTCAGCTATTATGAGAGAACAGTAGAGTTCTGGGTTTTTGTTTTGGATGATGCATGTTTTATTTTCCTCTGATCCTGCCATACCGGTGTTATACAATAGATATTATTAACAACGTAAAAACTAATAATGTGGAAATTCATGAAGGAGAGAAGTGAGCACCAGTATCTTGTTGACTCTAGTCAGATAGAAGATCAGTCTTCCACTAATCCATAAAAGAAACGTGATATGGAATGTGCAAATGTACTGTAATCAAAATCTCTTGCCTAATGGGACCTGTATCATCAAACATGGCTTCTAAACAAGGTACTTTAGTTTTGTGCTTCTAGTCTCTTGACAATATCTGACTTTCAGAGATTAAAAAATCCGCAGAATTAACTGGAGTTTTGGGAGCTTCATGCCCCAGAATATCTGTCATTTCATAGCTGAAAAGATAAGGAAAAGAGGGAAATACAAAATTTCTGTATTTGTCCCACTAGGTGTCATATCTCCTCAGTAAGACTGCCATTGTTAGGGCCAGTTGTACTTTTTGCTTTCAAGACATGGTGTATAATAAGTACTCTCCATTACAGTGAAAAGGGCTGCTTGCTCAGTCATAATCCTGTAACTTCTTTTCTAAAATAGCTGATAAGCACTGATTTGTCAGACATTGTATTTGTAGCTGCATCTCAGACTTTTAAAGAGAAAATGTCAGCTATGCTCTGGCTTGGATAAGAAAATTACCAGAGTGCAAATCTGAGCGAGATCTAGGTCCACTGTAGTTATTCCATTAGTGGCTATCAAGCAATAGTGGCTATAAGCAGAGGTGAAAAACATGATAGGATATTACTTTTTCTCAAAGACACTTTAAGGCTGATTTTTCTTTGGTCAGATTACTTTGATCTTTAAAATTTTGTATTTGTTGTTTAGATTCCTACAGGTGGAATTTTAAGCAAGTATCTTCATGAAACAATTGTCATGACTGTCAAAATATTCACAAGCATACCCGCTCTGCAAGCTGTGCATCTCCAAGCCTCTATCTCAGATTCCTCATGCAAAAGACATGGGCCATGCTGGTAGAAACTGCTTATCATGTCCCTGCATGGTGGCAAGCTCATTTGACCTCTGCACAGAACCACACTGGAAATGTGGAAAGGAGGATGTCCTCTTGGTCTTCAGTCCTACAATAAGAAAAGTCCTCTTCATTTAAATAGGAATGAAGTTTCCAGTCTCGTAACTCTACACCCAAGGGCAGTTACAGACCCCGCAACAAGTCTGGCCTATACAAATAGCAGCCAGAACAGAAAGGTCATCCCATAGTAATCCATACAGAAAAAGTCACCTGTGCTTACGTTTACTGAATGTGTGTTGCTTAATAATTTTGGAGCTGCAGCCCACTGTCCGTCTGGAGAGCGAGAACAGTTGGGGTCATTAGGACCAGCCATTGGATGTCAGTGTTGAGCTGCACGGACCCAGTAAAATAGAGGGCTCACCAACAGGCAGCAAACCACTTGGGTCCTGAAGATCTTTCAGTTTGCTAGTTTCAGGTAGTTTGTCACCAAACTCAGACTAGGAGGCAAAGCAATTTGTCAGTGTGTGTGCATCCACATACATGTGTGCATTTGTTTGGATTTTGATGGCATAAGGAATGCCAGCGCTGTGGACTCATCACACATCATGCCTTTGGATCAAGACTGTGCCCAGTTCTTTGTGGTAATATTCATGATTTCTTTCTGACAGGCAGGTCTACTTTGGTATTGCTAATCCTGGAGATATCCAGAGGTTTCAGTCTAAAATTTGCAACATTTTCCCATTATATAATCAGGCTTTTACTTTTCTACATAAACAAAATTGCAGAATTGTTGCACATCTGTGCATATGCAAGAAGAAAATAGAATTAACAACATAAACATTTTTTAATTTCTATATCATGTTTTTCGTTGTGTCTAGGAGTTGCTTTCAAGGGCAAATGTAACACAAAAAAATCTAAATAGATACCAAGAAAGTGGGAAAATGTGCAAAATCATCAAATGTCACTAAAAATAAGTCAGTGGCTGGGTCAGGAAATCCGGGAGCTAACATGGGACAAAACTGATGCATAATCTGCATATGGATTTCTATTGTTTTTTTCTGTAAGTAATGTCTTGTCACTGAGAAGAAATGTGATTTTTTTCCTAATGACTAACCCCTCCCTAAGAAAATATGCATTTGTCAAATCCAGTCCTCAATGTGTAGCAAAAATGAAAAACGTGTTGTCCTTCTTTTAAAATACTAATTCTTCAATAATCCTGTGAGGTTTGTAGGGTACACAGAGGCAATAAATCACTGAATCCTGAAATGCAGCTACATCTGAAGCTTTCTACTGGCCAACAAGGGCAGCCAGGGCAAGGCATGCATAAGGGTGTCCATTTAAAAGTGGAAGGACATTTAGGGGAAAAGAAGGGATAACCTTGTAAACTACAAATTTTAGAAAAATTAATAATAAAGTCATATCAGTTACATTTTCAGCTTTCTATCCTGTTCAAATATTGCAAAATTTCCTTTGCATTCTAAATTATTAAATTGGTTGTGCTTTTACTATGTGTATGACAACAGAAACCTTGGTGATGACACTACTGGCTCTGTTACAATAGCACCCAGTGCACCCTGGTGCTCCTGGTGCCTGAGCACCTGGTGCTCAGGTTGCCCATCTGCTGGGTGCTGTAAAGGTACAAAACAGCAAAAATCACTCCACAGATCTTCATTTTCGATTGCAGGAAAACTCCTGTAATGAAAGGGATTAGGAAGTGCTCACTGAAAAATGTGTTCACTTTATTCACTTCTAAGAAAATTCATCAGCATTTATTTTCCTGGCATCTTCACATTCAGTACTTTTCACACATGTTTTTAGCACATGCTCATTTTATCTCTAAGCTCCTTCTTTGCACATCCTGAAGTTAAGTGTGGCAGCTTTGACCCATTTCTTCTCTGAAGGAATCAGGGAGCAGGGAGGGAAGATCAGTGGGTAACAGGTAGCTGGGGAAGAGAGCTGACTTCTATGATGAAGTGATCTTTTTTTCAGTTTTGCATCCCTTTTTATTGAAATTAATTTTAAGTGACTTGTAGAAATTTAAAAAAATAAATACAATCATACATACATACCATTTATCCACCAGAAAAACACGACCAAATTCTTGAAAGAAAAATAACCCCTTTTACCTTCCTGTCTAAAGGTAACTACATCAAGCATCTTCATATCTCATCCTTCAGTACTAAGCCAGATGAGTAAGCACATCATTCTCTGGTGTGAGCATTTGGAAAGCAAGCACTGTTCACAAGTGTGGCAGCAGTTAATTAAACTATTCTACTCTATACAATTACCATTATCGTACAATTCACACCACTTCTTTTCCATAAGCACCAGTGAGAAAGGCCACTGGTGACCCACAAGTTAGTGAACTGAACTGGGGCACCAGCAGGAGTCCTGGCTCTGAACTACTGTGTTACAAGGAAGGTTTCAGGCCCAAATCCACTGTGTGTTGCAAAGGTGCAGCAATACTTCCCACGGGTGTTATGACAGTTACCTGCTTGCAAGCCATTCGCCGATAAGCTGTAGTTGTCTCTGTTTATGGCCTTAACCACTTGTGGCAAAGCATGTTGACTTGGAGATTGCAGTAGCTGGCTACCTGGGAATACCATTTGGAAGTAGTCTGTACTCATAACTCAACAGAATGTGTATGCTGGGGCAGGTGATTAGCTTAGTGAAGACAGACTAGTCCAACAAGCATCTTAATACTGCTACTAATTAACTCTAGGTGCACTTGATGCAGTTATTTTTTCTGCTTTTTAACTGTTTTTCCAGCTTAAGTAGATAAGTTGTAGGGAGAAGAAATTAAGAAATGTAGGCAGCTAGGGAAAATAAGGAAGAAAACAAAGAATAAAAAAGTTTAGGTTAGGAGGAATCTTTCTATTTGGTACCAGGTTTTGATTGTAGTTTTCTTTTTCCATTTTGTTTGTATTACATGAAAGGTACAGCATAATTACCAAGAAGACCAAAGAGAAAGACAGTATGTGGGTTGGCATTAGGCTGTTCAAGGGCTGGGGGAACCTCCTGTAAGATTTATCGGGTCTCTTTTAGGACTCAGCTACAAACCATTAGATGCAGTTGCTGGTACAACACAAGTAAAATCTTCCTTGCCAATGCAGGTAGGGTGACTGCATTGTCTAGTAGAAAAAGGACACATGCAACTCCGCCAGAGTCCTCCTCAGTTGCTGAGAGCTCTTAGGTACCACTGGCAAGAAACAGCCATGTCAACATGATTTTGCCTGCTAAAAAACTGAGCAAAACTGTCTTATATCTTGTTTTGTTATCAGATCATGTACTCTCTCTCAGAAAGGCAACCTGAGCTATATCTGACCCTAAGGTCCTCTTTCTGATATAATTGAAATTGCATTTATTTATCAAAAAATGGAAAATCTAAACCAAGAACCTAAAGTATCTAAACCTAATCCAGGATTGCCCCAGCTGAGTAATTAGACTGTCTCTTAGAATAGGAAAGAACTTCTTCCCTTTCAGAAGGAGGTAGGCAGGCTGTTTGGGATGAGGCTCTGGAAAATAGGATTTTTGTGATCCTGTGTGTCCCTCTCATCAGCTACTGCATCTGAGCAGAGCTTAACCAAAGCCAGGGATTGCACTGCAGACCACTGCAGAGATTCCTGATCATATGAACCAGCTTTTGCTGTAAGGCTTTCTAGGACAACTTCCTAACTGAGTGCCTAATTGGGGTTGTGTAGTTGAGGGTTCTTACAGAACAGGCTCTTCGATTTTTACAAAGGGCAGAGACCTTAATTTCTAAGTTGTCCTGTTTGCCTCATTGTTTCAGGTAGGTGATGCTGTTTCCATTTTCATGAAATGTGACCAATACCTGTGTTCATTTGTATGTAATAACAGACACAATCTCATTAAACTGTCCAAGGAAGCTTGCAGACTAGAGCTTAATGACTCAATACCCATTTTAGATACCAGAATGCTGACAACTTCAAGTATTTATCCTATTCTTGTTACACCAGTACTTGAGCACATCATATTTTTCAGTGCCTTTACCCTTATAGTACTAACATCCCCCTTCTAAAATCAAAACCATGGCCCTCCTCTTGCCCTCGAAGTTAGAGGCTTGAACCCTTTTGTGGATGTAGATATTAGAAAACTGCCTAACATTTCTTGGGAGTCCAGCAGCAGAACAGGGACTCTGAATCTTTTCCTTCACATCCAAAACAGCTGTCCCTCAGAATGCCTGCTGTTCCCCATGCAGTACAGACCTCTGCTCCAGGGCTTGAATGGAACTGGTTTCCATCAACGTCATCAGAATTCAGGACAGCTCCTCACCTTTGGAAATCACATGTGTAGTTTTTTTGGTGCTCTGCCTAGAGAGGAAAATGGGGATATCTATGTTCATGTATGTTAACAGTCTGCAATAACTATATGCTCAGATTTCTGAGATCATGCAGAGACTTACAAACAGATTAATAAATTTTATGATAATCATGTCACTTCCCATCTTTTGCTGAGCTTGAAGTTTCTGTAGTAAATTTTCTGCAGAGCTGCAGTAGCTGGCTACACAGTAAGTTTTAATGCTTGAGAAAAGTTCATATCAAAATATTAAATCATTATAACCCCTTTCATTCATAAACTGTTCAAAAAGAGTTCTGATAGAAACATATCATCCTTTTTTTTCCTAATTTTCATCCTGAACAGTCTGAATTATTCCTCGTGATACAGCAACGTGCTTTGCTTTGTTTTCTACCTCCATGTATTCCAGTATTTCCTACATTGTCATCACCTATGACAGAGGGCATGTTCTTCTGACATATTATGCATAGTTCAAATCTTAAAGCTTATCATGCTATAGGAGGCCACAGATAGGAAAATAATGCTGTGGTCAGAGGGGAGAAAGGAAGATTAAGAGAAACCACCACTTTGTAGTGATGGTACATTGTCTAGGTTCATACAGCCCACTTTTTTCTCCCTTGCTATTCAGTAGCTTATCAGATCGGAGGAAAGGGTAAATAACATTCTTCTCATGGCTGGCTGAGGAAGTAAAGCCAATAAATTTATTCTCAAAACACACTGATCTTCAGCAGGGCTTTTTCAGAACTATAATGCATTCTGTAATTGTATGTATAATGATTTTAACAACACCAGCACCACGGCTGTTACTCAATTCCACATACATTCACTGCAGAGGTTTTGCAGATGGCAGTGGGGGATTATACTAAAGAAATACAGCTTTAAAAATGCAGGCCTTTGGCCAAAAATTTAAAGGAGAATATATATGATTTGTTAGTTATAAAACAGAATTATGGAAAACAAGTGCAGGTCAGCCCCTGAAAGTGGCATAGGATCATTGTCCCTGCCCACATTCTCAAATAGGTATGACAGATCTTGATTAGTTCTAGGAAGGAGAAATGGTGTGTGCATACCAAGGCATTACCATATCACCTATAAGTGCAATAATGCAGAGAAGTTATAACACTTAGGAGGTTAGGAAATGCAGGCTCTTTAAATTCTTTCCACTTGGGGAGTGTGACTAAAGAGAAGGGAATTTGTGCATATTCATGATCTTCATCCAGCTGAGCTCCTGAACATCCTGGAAACCCTATGGGAACATATCAACTTCTATTGCACTTGTGAGCTTTTTAGTTGACATGCAAAAAAATCCATCTACCATATCAAAATAATTTTTATTTTAAGCAAATATATATTTATTACTTTTCAGAATTATGTATTAGTTTTGGCTCAGCTACTTTACTGTTTATGAAAAGAATCTTACAAACAGCTTTTCTACAGAGGTATAAAATCATTGCAGTGAGTGATGCCCCAGACATTCCCCTCCAATTATGTTGAACTGTGAGTCAATTGCTATAAGACATTTAATTCTTCAGTGACTATTTTCATGGATGTGATTTAAATTATACCAAAGGTTTTTAATTAGAGTCACCCTTATCATGCAAATATTTAATTTTTATTGATATATTTTTAGCTATAAATCACTGCCTTGATGCTTGGGAAAGGCTCTTTAAAATTCATAAGACTATTTTAAAACAATGCCAATACTGTGTTACTTGTGACATGAGATATCTGTCAGTCCATGAGGTTGTAGAGGTGAAATTCTAGCTCACTGCTTCAGAACAGAAGTTTCTGCCAGGCTTATAAACCTTCAGTTAAGTATGAATAAAAATACTGTTTGATGGAGGTGGTGTTGAAAAGTCTTGCAACTTTTCACGAGTCTCACGGACGTAAGTGTGTTTCTTAGAGACTGAGCTTTTGAAGTGACCACTCTGCAGGAATAGCTGAAGTGTTTTGGTTTTTTTTTTTCTGAAGAAGAATTCTAGCCTTCAGCTTTGCAAATAAATGCTTTAACATGAGATCCTTCAAGGATCAGAATCCCAAAAGTGAACAGAAATAACTTGATACAGGCATCTTTCTTTTAATTCTTAACCTTACAGAGTGGCACAGCACTGAAACAGCAAGCTGTACAATATCCATCTTTCAAGATGTGGCTCAAGAAAGCTACCTGACCTGATCTAGTCTTGAGCAGGAAGCCAGATTATATGGCCTCTGGAGGTATTTGCTGGCCTATGCTTTCTAAAATTCTATGTTTGAAAGTCATCTTCACAATATGTTAAAACCTTGCAGATTCTCACATACTAAAAGTTAGCATTTCTTCTTCTCTAGACCCTGGAACATTGGGTCTGTACTTATTATGTTTCCATAGTACCTGCTGTATAATACCCCTTCTCTGAGTGAGACTGTGCTGTGCCTTGGAGAAATTACAAAATGCTGTACCTTAAAAGCCTTGTTTTTATTCCTTTTTCTTGGGATATTTAAGGATGACCAAAGTTACATGGCATAGCAGATTTCTAGGAGGTGCAAATATTTATATAATTAGTATAAAGCTAGATACTAGCATCAGCAACTTTAGCCAACTTTAAAGTACCAGCTCTCATCAAAAAACTTCCTACAATTGAATATTCATAACATTGCCTCTTTTAATATGGATTCTCCATTGTGCAGCAATATAATTGATCTTATACTGCTGCCTTTTTCCTCTCCCCCCCCGCAAAAAAACAATAAGACTTTCTCTACTTAGCCTCAAAGGTTTACAAAATCCAGAAAAAATCCTCTGTCAAATTTTGTTGAAAGTGATTTATAGATGCAATGTTTTTTAGGGGACACTAACAGATATGGATAGCAAAACCACATAGTTCTAATTTCTTTAAGAATGGAGGCAGCAAACAAAATCTTTCAAGGAGGAACACAGTAAAAGGGATAACTCCTGTGGCAACTATGACAGGTGGTAATTGTATCCCCACAACAGGTAGAAATGTTTTGCCATGTTTTGTCTACATTGTGCATCGAGAAAGCCCAGACAAATGTCTCAATCTCAGAGAGCAGCCTACAGAACCCAGCTCACCTCCAGCATGTCACAAAGCTGTGCCTTGTTGTGTTCTTTGGCCATGCCACCTGATCTGCCTGAAATGGTTTCAGCCTGATCACTGACACCCCCCTTGCTAGTACTCACTGTCATTTGACATCTCTTGATGTTATTCTGCCCTTGCAGACAAGTGCGTAGTGCAGCTGCCCATGGGCTCCAAAGACTCCCTCTCATGGTACAGTAGTGCCGGGAGTAGAGAGGAAAAAAAATCAACATAGTGGAGGTAAGATGCTGCCTTTGCTCCTGTTCAATCTCTCTGTCCCTTTCTCTAATATAGTTGTGCTACCCAACCTGCAAGTCTGAGCTTGCCTGCAGTTGCTATGCCTTGCAAAGTGGCAATGGAGGACTACTTATCTAGAAAGCCTACGGAGATTAAAGTGTGCAAATTAAAACTAGTATAAAGATAATTGCATCTCAATAGCCTTTCTCATTCACCATCCTTTAACCTCTCTTTCAGGTCATAGGGTACAGATAATGATTAGGCATCTGTTGTGCCTTGAACCACAACAGCTTTGACTTTGTTACACTAAGCAAGTGTCTCTGTTACCTCATGTGCTCCCTTCCTGATACCTCATGTGCTCCCTTTCTGTTGTATTCAGTGTCCCTCATCTGAAACTCTAACTGTAAACATTTTGGACTAAAACTATCTCTTAGTTACATTTTCAGTGTATGCATAAAAATGGACAGTGTCATTTAGACTGCTGTAAAGCAAACAAAAAATAA
This sequence comes from Chloroceryle aenea, assembly GCA_013399075.1. Lineage (NCBI taxonomy): Eukaryota > Metazoa > Chordata > Aves > Coraciiformes > Cerylidae > Chloroceryle > Chloroceryle aenea. The sequence continues at coordinate 276,660 of VWZY01002141.1, read as the reverse complement.
ACCTGGAGGCTCATCAGTTCCTCTGTGGTACTGGGAAAGTTCCTCCCCATATGCTCTGTGACTCATCCCATCTAATGTTGGTTTTGTACATTGTGTTTGATAAGTTCTGTGTAAGTTAAAATGAAATCTGTAGCAAAACAGGGACATAAATCGTTCATAAAATGGTTACAATGGTATATCATTTCAACTTCTTCTTGCTGAGACTTAATTTTTCTAACTACGTATGCAAAACAACATCCCCTGAAGTACTTAATAGCACCACACTGATTTTTCCTAGAGTGTATCTGGTCTCACAGAGGATGATTTTACATTAAATTTACTATATCTGTGCTGAAGACAATTATATAGCGAGCTAATAGATGAAGTAGAAGGTATTAAAAACAGCTGACAATCTGGATATAACTTCTTTAAAAAGTTAAATGGAACAACAAAGACAGTAAACATCTAAGAAAGAAACCTCTGCTGCTTTTCATTTCCCTACAAAGAATGCTGATAAGGGCTTTTTTGGAGTGGGGTGGGGGTTATAAACAAAAATATTATTACAGCTTTCATCTGTGAAATAGCATTCAGAGAAAGCCCAAAGACATTTCAGGACATGTTTCTGTTTGGTTCAATTGTTTGGGTTTTTTTTCCAGTCAGATTTAATATTCTCTGACTGTTTAAAGTGCATTTAAAGGCACAGCATATGAAAACATGCTTCCTAAAACCTAGCCCTTTGTTTATGGTCAAAAAGAGAATATGTCTGCAAAAATGCAGGTTACATGTGGACTTGTGGTAGAGAAGGAATGCTTGTTCCAATCTATAGTTCAGAAATTGTGCTTTAGCTTAAGGGAATTGTGCTTTTGCTCGGTGTATTTATTCTGACTTTGTTTTCTACTCCTACCTTTTTCAGCTGTTCAGGTGACCTCTGAAACTAGTACTTATAATGTACTTGGGGAAAAAAAAATGTTATTTCAAGAGGTACTTTATGAAACAGAAAACCTGCAACAATGTTGGGGTTTTTAGACCTACTAGCAAGACGTGGATTTCCAAGGAAAAAAAACAGTGGTATCCTTTGGTCTAATCAAGGTTTAATTGTGTCTGCAGTGTCAGTCAGGCAAAGGACTGAAGGAAATGAAATAGGATTTTAGAAAGCAGTATTTAAGAAGCAACATTTAGTAATTTCCAGAGGTTGTCAGCTGTTTGTCAGAAGTGCTGCTGAGCTCTTTTTAAAACAAGCTTTTCTAATTACTAATGTGTCTGGTTTCTCTGATTATCTACTCATTGTTCTCTAAAAGACTATGCACTTTTTTAGCATTCCAACTAAGAAATCATAATACGCTAGTAATATAGCAATGTAACAACATATAAGTTGGCTCCAGCATCATTAGCAACAGCTGATGTCTCCCTCTGTGCCAGCCTAGACCCTATCTGCCTCTCCAGGGAGATAACATGATCCTTCACTTACACTCGTTTTAATGCAGCTCACGTCATCTTCTGATGAACCAATCAGCTCGTTTTGTTCCTTCTCTTCTTTCACACCTCTACTTTCCTAATAACACTGAAGATAAAATGGCATATAGTTCAAATAAAGGAACACTTCTGTTTTTCAACAAAAAGGGAGAGAAGCTTTTATTTTTAGCCTCTGCAAAGCCGTAGGAGTGTAGTATAGGAGAACTAAACAGTTAAATGTTCATATTTGAAGGCCACCTATGTAGAAAAGCATTTGTTCTCTTTCACCAATCCAACACACAAAACCCTGCCACCACTTCTTGGCTGAAATTAGCAGTTTAGCAGACAATTCTCATAGCACTGGTTACAATTTTGCTCAGCACAGAATCCTATATCTTCCACCAGCCTCTGAACTGCAGCTTCTACAGACATTAGTGAATATATATTGATTTCAATGACTGTTAGGACTGTTTCCCTCAATTCTAGTATAATATGTCCCTGCACTGTAGATTAGCATGACCTTTTGAAAACAAGTATCGAACATTTGTTTCTAGAAGTTACAGTGTTTGCCTTAGTGGATATTATTACAGTTTCCACTGCTAATGTATTCTTGTTATTGCACACTCAATGAAGTCAATAATTGCTTGCTATACATCCAAATCTTTAAAAAATGCTGCACTTCTTAGAATACCTTTATCTATCTGTTATTGCTTTGCAAGACTGACTTTGTTAAGCTCTCAATAACCATGTATGCTTTTGGAATACTAATTTGAAATTTAACTTCTGATAGGGATATGGCAATAAGTTAAACTCATTCTGAAATTTAAATCCATTGATATGTTTTCTTATTTCTCATTTCCAAAGTCTTGGTTTCTTTTTAGTTCTATTTGAGAAGCCTGTAGTTTGGAAATATTTTTATCAAATGCAGTTCATGCAAACTGAGTATAACCAGTAATTTGCTACTGTCATTTTTTACATCTGGAAGGACAGAATTTCCTTAATCCACTTGGCCACCCAATACTGTTGTATTCTAGCACCTCTTACATCAAACCAACAATAATAATGAAAATACCTGTAAATTCATGAGCCTGAGGCTCTAACTCTTTTCACCTTTTGTATGGAAGCTCAGTTTCGGCTAAACTGAGGGATTTAATTTTACATATTTTCATATAGATAAATAGTTGATTGGTGTTCTTTATTTCTGAAGAGTGTTAGATTAAGGTTGGTGGTAATTATTCTGGTGGAACAGAAGGGCAGCAGTATTTGGTTTGTGTCCTAGTCTGAGCTAAAACCGAACAAATTCTTTATTCAGTGATTTTGCTTTCCAGCTCAGTCTCTTCTAACTAACTTCACTGTCTGAAGTTAACAGCATATTTTCACAGACAATGTCTGCTGCTAGCAGTGATTACACTTGATGTTTACTGTTATTACCAAGGATCAGTACAGAGAAAGGCTTTTATTTATACATGCTCCTATAGAAACCAAGGTCACTGCTAAGTCTTGTGTACCATGTTGGAGTGCCGTGAGTGAAAGGACAAAGGTTGCACTTGTGGGGAGGAGCCTCCAAGACAGGTGACTCAAACCTGACCAACAAGGTATTCCATTCCACACACATCATATTCAGTATAAAGTTGAGAGATCACAAGGGTTAAGCTCTCTTCTTCAAAGGCCGGTGTCCAAGGAGGACTCTGTCCACTCTTCTGCCTTTGATCTTAACCTGTGCATTCCTGAATCCAGTTCCCAAATGCAATTATCATCTCCTGCTAGGTCCAGTCTTGGACTTCCCCAGTACCTGACCTGCAACATAGGTGGTGGCATAATCATCATTGGGAAAGTTTAATATTGGTGGTTGTATGTATTTTCTCCTGGTTTTCATGAGCTGCATTTTCTTAGGTATCTTCAGATAATGTGATGACTCTTACATCAAAAATTAACTTTTTTAATGGACCTCACACTTTAGTTGTTAATCCACACTTTCTTGTTTTGTAGGGAGTGAATTCAGCATTACGGCTTTAAGACATTACCACTGCCAGACCACTTTATTTTAGTGGAATTACTGCTTTTATGAATCCCAACTAGAGGTAGATATGTTCAAACTGAGAAACCATTCCCAGGTGTTGTCTTCTAGCTGGGACTCCTAGCTTCGCTGTGACCATATCCCAAGGTGAGCCAATTCTCAGAGAAGTAGTTTTTTGCCTTGGCATGAAATGGATGGGGCAGTGATGAGTGTTTCTTCCAGAGGCATACACCATAAGGGCTAATCGCCCTTTATGCCAAGTCTACCGTGCTTTGAATTTCAACTACTGGCACATATGCCAGCCACACTAGAAGACTGCAAATTGGCGTTGCATTCCAACTAAAAGCCAGACAAGGGGCATCACCGTGACTTAACATGCCTGCAGCAGCCTAAACCATGGGGAGAAGAGACAGCTGCCCTCTGGACCAACCCAGAATATGTGCACTGTCTCTCATTCAGCTTTGAAATACAGTGGATTACAGTAATTACCCCCAGAGGTGAAAAAGTGCAGTATTATGAAGGGGTTCTTACCCTGGCAGGGACAAACCAACTTTTTTTACAAGCTACAAGTGAAAAAAAAGAAGTATTTTTTTAGAGTTTCCGTGTCAAACTGGTTGTCTAACTTTTCTTGTAATCCTGGAAGGAAACATAAGTACTGTGAAAAACAGCATTAAGCAACATTTCATAAATACACACTTTTTTTTAAAAAAAAAAAAAGAAAGGATATCTGTTTCCAGATCTGACTAACATATGGATTATATACAACTGTTGTAGGCCCAGTGTAGCCCCATTAATGGTCTGGAGGTGGGTAGCACTGGGTCATTAGCAAAAAGTGATCCTAGTAGGTATCTTCCCTTAAGAAACAGAGCTGAAATACAAATTCACTCTAAGGCATCACTGACCAGGTCACTGTACTATGCAGAAAAGCACAGTGACAAATTGGAAGGAAACATCCTTCAAGAGCTTAATGGAATTCTTTGAGTTTTGTAGAGAATGTGCCTACTCCAGATTGAACTTTCTGTTCAGGGTGATTCTAGAAAGAAAACTAAACTCTTCTTCTACAACATTCCTGTTTCCTCAAATTGATTTTTTTATTTTAGGATCTTTTGTTATAACTTTCAGTACATTGAAGAAACTGAAGCTAATATTTCTTCAAGGATATTGTGGAAATTTCATCTTGGTCCAAGAAATGTATGCCTGGTAACAGAATGATTCATAGATCATCACAGTGCATCAGAAAAGAGATTCCTGAATTAGCACAGTGTTTCCTTAACAAATATTTCCAAAATATGTTTTTTCCTGGTGTCTTGGCACATCCAAAACAATTTGCCAAAAGCCATAAATACACTCTGGTTTCTACTGTAGCAATCAGACAAATGTAACTTACACAATGGTTAACCACAGTATCATTGGATCAAAAATATCATTGGACCATAGCCTGCAACAGTGGTTAGTTCTTAGGATTTAGAAATCTGGGTATCTTTAATTGTTGCTTTGCTGACACAAGCACAGGGGTCTATTGTATCATTCAGTAAGAACTGTCATTGTCCATCTATTGTATCTTTACTCTCTGGCAGAGGTCTGTTATTTCATCTACTGCAATTATATATGCTTTCCAGGAATTTTCTGAGAAACAGGTTGTGATTTTAACAAACATGACCTCCAAACTCATTTCTACTCTTCATTTGGTTTGTTCATAATACAACTATAAAAAATTCTAGTTTACCATAACTATATAGATAGTATCAAAACAACACTCAACAACTTCTGCTTTACTTCTTCGCCCTAGCCCTTCACTGTAGCTTCAAATTGCAGAAGTTATTTGCACCCATTCTCTGATACAATTTTAACTGTGAGTGCTTACTCTAAAGCCTTGGACATTGACAGAAAGATTACAGGGGGGTTTATTTTGAACTTGACCAAAAAGGTAAGTGCTAGCAGTTATGCATCAGTGAAAAAAGTTGAGTAGTATGTGGGTTAGAATTTGGAGGCCGCACTTCTAAAAGACATTTTATCTCCTCACTTAATCCCGAGGAGAAACATAGAAATGAGTGACTTTTTCACTGCTGATCTGAACACAACCAGGTTTAAATGGGTACAGTGCAAATATATGCCATTCCTGTGGCAGAAAATTACTTTTTATGGAGGCTTTGGCCCATCTCCTTTCCCCGTCACCCAAGCTTGTTCAAAATACAGATGCTAGCATACAGTGTCAAACCTCAGACAACAACTTAAGAGTGCTGTGCTTAAAGTAGGTTTCCAGATGATCATCCAGCACAAGCTCACAGAAAATATTCTGGCTTCCTTTTTAAGGCAGACTGTATTTCCAAGCCATGCATACTTTTTTCTTCCATAATTGTCATATCCAGTTCCTCTTTAATGCAACAACTATGCATATGCACATAAACACATATATATATGTATGTAGTCTTGTCCACAAACCTCACTCTCATCTTGCTTCATGTTTTCTTAGTTACCTAAATGTTCTTTTTGCCAAGTTCTCAAAAATCTACTTTATATACTCATTAAGGTAATAATAAATTTGCTCTTGAAGAATACTCAAGATGCCACTGAGTTTCTTTTTACTTTGGTTGATTTTGAAATTACTGGAAAGAGTGCTGTAGTTAACCAATGGGATCATTTTGATAAAGGACATTTTTATTTTTGATTCTTCTCTGAAGTGATAAAACTTACACTTTAATGAGGTAGTAATTCAGTTTCAAAGTGGCTGAACACCAAAGCCAAATGCTATAGTGTATCCCCACAAGGGACGTGGAGCCAGTTATCCTGCCACTAGGAAAAAGTGTAATGCAGTGAATTTTAGAAACAGGAATAGAGAATTTGCACTTCATTAAGGCATTTTATCTTACTGGTGTTCTGAAAAAAACGCATTATAGTTAGACCACTGAGAAATCAGTTGGTTGCTGCATCTCTCACTTTCCTGTTGGAATTTGACCAGGTTATTCATACCCCTAGTCCAGAAGGAGATATTCATCACAGCGACATCAAAATTCACTGTCTTCTCTTCCACAGCTCACCCAAAGACTTCCATAACACCCTAGTGGGAAGGATCATGCCTTTCCTGGGTGCTCAAGGGAGACAGGGAAGGACCTGGTCCCTGGTAGCAGGCTGAGCACCATGAGAGGCTGAGCTGCCACCAGACCCACATACAGCACACTGGGCCATATAGCTTCAGGAACTATTAGAGTGCCCATCTGCTCAGCCTGTGGTCTCATGTTGCATGAAGACATTTTCTGCCTGGTGAGTGATATGTGCCCAGATTAAACTAGTCACGCTACAGAGTCCAAGCTGACTCTCACCCACAGAAGACTCCAGCAAGGAGGAATGGAGAGTCTCCTGAGCAGCATGGTCCTCTGAAGATCATGTAGTTCTGCAATATGGAACTGCCAATGAGAAATTATTGTACAGTAGGAAATTATCAATTCAAGTCCGTCCACGTAACCACAAAGGCCAATTAGAACAAGACAGGCAGTTTCTTTATGACGGCCAGGTAATGAGGGGCTGACATCCTGTCTCACTGCAAATACATAACTAAGCCTCCCATCTGAGGGAAGACATTATCCCTCTGTACTTTCCTTGAAAATAGAAAGAATTCTACAAAGGTAAATGTATTCTACTACAGGAAATACTTCACTGCATTATAAACCTCCCTAATTACAGCTGTGGAGCTGGAAACACAGACAAGAAGCAATGCAGGGCAGCTAGTGTTTGTCCTGTCAGCAGCAACTAATTTCCTCTCTCGTACTGCTGCATGGGCACCTTCACTGATCCTGTTGCCTGTAATAACACTGCTCCTATCCCTTAATATGCGGTATTATATACACTTTACTCTAATTTAGATGTTCTGAAAGACACGTAAAAGCAGAGAACCCATCTACTCTAAAGATCCAAGGGTCCTTTCAGAATGCAGTTTATTCCATGCATCCTACACTTAAAATAATCTTTTCCCCATACTGTAGATTATGTGCTCTTTGCTAGGTGAATATTGCATCTCACCTCAAGGTGGATTTATTTCATCAGTACTGCCTGTATATCACTTGCAAAGCACTTAGGTATCCTTCAGGGTAAAATGTACTGCATTCAGCTTTATTTCATATTGTGTCCTTCCCTAGATCCTTGAAAGTTTTTATTACTTGGCATATGTTGGTTGGGTTTTTTTCCATAATCAGTTTAAATGAAATGTGTCCCTTGTCCAAGTTAATTATATGGTTGGGTTAATGACTCATTGCTTCAGGCGTTTGAATGGGGAACTTAGCCAGTCATTAACGCATTGGCTATTTTATTGCCTCTGAGATGAAGTTTCTGTCCAAAACCTAGCCTCCAAAGTGGTTACCTTCACCAGAATCAGGTGAAGGTAGAAGATCCAATCGAAGACCTTTTCTTATGCAAAACTACCATTGAATTCAGAAACTACGGCATTAGATGCTTAGCAAACTAGATAGAGAAGAGTCAAGGGACTTAGATTAATTTCAATGTGACAAAGGGCTGAATTCACAGTCTGTTTGGGATGGTATCTGCTGGCTGAAGAGCAGAAAATGACACCACAAAACAAGCAATTATAAAATCTCTCTGGAACACTTCACATGAAGCTATGTCAGAATACATTTTGGGGTGAAAAAAACATGTAACTCAGAAACCATAAAAACCCCAGTCAACTTGAACAGGAATACTCAGACAAAATTGAGCAACAGTTTTGTTAAGTTGTGGTCTGTGGGAAACAGGCATTACATTTGTTTCTGGGAGACACATGCCCATCCATCACTGCAATTCTCTGTAGAAGTGAACAAGAAATCCCCTTCAGCACCTTTGAAAAACCCCATCTATTTAAAAAAATAGATGTCATTGACCACTGGAGGCATTTTTTTCTTTTAAGCACAAGAAGCAGAGGGAGAGAGGAAGTGGAAGGCTAAGCATGCAAGTTTCATTATGATGCTAATTATAAGCTCCTCTTCTGAGCTGGTTAGCACTTATTTCGATTAGCTGACGTTCAAGACCATTTTCTGTCAGAATTCTAGCAGTTCTAGCGAAATGAAATACTTGTTTCAGGCAGCCCTGCTCCCTGTTATAGGTAAACCGGTTCTGTGCAAGCCTGAATGCTTCTCTGTTTGTATACCGTTTCCCAAAGGCAATGTTTGTTTTGTTTCGGTAGACAGGAACTGGTTCTCTCATGTTTTATTCATGAAAGCATATCTTGTGAATGTGGCCTCCAATATGTATTAGAGGCAAAAATATCACTAACAGTAATGCCTGAAAGACTCTTTACTTGTGTAACAAATGGACACACAAATTAAATTACCACTGTTAATGCATACCCACTCCATAATTGTAGCCCAGTTTGGAATGCTGCTGAAGCAATTATCTCAGTTCAGAATTACAAATCAGGAGTTCATTTTAATCAGGAAAGTAGGACATCTCATCTCAACAAAGACAGTAGTACAGGTCTGTAACATGCCTGGCAAATTACTGTCAGGTTGGCAGAATGTTTCAGATTACCCTCTCTTGACACCCAGCCTCACAAAGAAACTCTAGCTAAGCAGTCCTTTTTTCTGTTCATTCCCAATGGACGTATTTGGTTACAGAACTGCTAATTAGAGCAAAGATTTTGCTTTATTTTCTTGTTTATGACTTCATCATTCTGGCTAGATTCAGCCCTTATATTTACCTATATCAAAGACAATAGGAAGCAATTATTCAGTTGTTAATAGCCTATTCTTATTTTATTGTATCAACACTGAAATGTTTAGGTGTCAAGGCAGGGTAGTAGGTAGATTCATCCAAACAGATGCACCAAAGCAACACATCAGTTAATCTTTCCTGGAGCAACTGCAGATAGAGCCCCACAGCACCACAATCTGTGTCTGGAAATCAGTTTTAGCTGTGGTTTAACATCACTGCTACAAGCCATCACTTCTCCACCAGATGCTTCGCTCAGTCTGATGTCACCATTGCCCTAGGAATGATGAGCCAGGATCAGAGATGGTTCAAACTATTAGATTCTCAGACTCTGACCCACATTACTGCCTCATCAGGCTCCAGGGAAGTGTGTAGTATTATCTCCTCACACCTGGTTGCTGCCACTTCTCTCTTGCAGATTACCACTCCACAGCAGAGCAGATCACCAGTGCCCAAAACAATCCACCTCTGCTAGTTCCAACAAAGGTGAGAAATCAGTGAAGGTAGATCAGACAGGCATGAACACTCCCATCTGCAAGCTTGGCCTCAAAGGCACAGAATTACGGCAGAGGACCTGGGTCTCTTCTGTCTGAAATCTATCTGCTGAGTGTCATTTCTGCCTTTGAAAATCATTCCTAAATCACTTTTGTTAATTAGTCCAGCCCTTCATGTTGCTTTGGCATGACTGAAAACTTGACTCATGATCTTATAGAGACAAATCACTATTTCACAAGAACTATGATGTATTTTTATGTTAACCCACTGAAAAGGAAAACCAGGTTTAATAAAGAAGCTTAGTGCCAAACCGTAGATGTCATTCTGCTTTCCAACTAAGCTTAAATAATCTGATTTGACTGAAGTTTTATTTATTTAATACCACCATTCACATTCGTTGTGCACATGAAAGAGCTCACAGAGAAAACAGAGCCTTCTATTTTGCAGGAACCAAGTGGTTTTTGGACATTGCTAAGGAAGACAAAGCTGGTTTGTATTTTCATTGCTTTGTTAACATGTCCCTAGACACAAGTTTCGGCCAACACTTTCATGGACAATTAAACTCTGCTAGAAAACAGTAACTGACTATTCTGCCATCCACATGCAGAATACAGGAAAATACTTGCAAGCTGAGGAAATGTGAGAACTTTAGAAATGGGATGTCTTCTCAGATGTTAAAATAGTGTTATTAACAAGCATTATCATCTGTAAAAATTGTGTTATTAACAAACATTATAACATGGAAAAGCATCAAGTGCAGCTATCATTTCTCCTGGTGTTTATTACATCTTTCTACTTTCTTAATGCTTTTTAAATATTTCACCTTTAGATATCAGAAATTGAAAATTTTAAGTTCCCAGTAGAAATAAGCTTAAAATAGGTCTTTCACTAAGAATTTGTGATCCCAAAACTTAAGAAGGACCAAGGTAGCTTTGCACAGGCATTTGCACAACCACATTGCACAGGCAACAGATAGCTCTTTCTTACCTGCTTTCCTGAGGTGGTTTAAGACTAATGTTATGGCACTTCATATGAATTAACAACTAGGAAATGTTTTCCTGACAGGCCCAAGCAGGTCCAAGAAGCAACCACAAGGGAAATAACTTTTCCTATCTTTCTCTCTCCAGGCACCAGAGCAGCTGTAGATCTATTCTACCATGAAGTCTTTCTCAGCTGCAGAGCCACTTCAAAATTAACTAATATTAAAGCTCATGTTTTCTTGGTTAGACAGGAGTAATGTCAGACAAAACAACAACAAAAACCAAATGGACCCCAAGGAAAATAATAAAAAGATCAAAAACTAATCAAAAGACCTTGTTTCAAATATTCATGGACTGTTTATGCCAAGGATGACATACATGGCCTGCAGGAATTAAAACTCATAAGAACTGTGAATTCTTTTAAGAAAGGTAATAGACCCTTTTATTATAGTTATGCTCCTATATGCAAATACATATGCATGTGTATATGAATTTAGTATGCCTGCTATTAAGATTTAAATGAAAGTCTAGCTTTGTTTGATGTTCTTAAAAACCCTTGAGTCAATGGATTATGGAAAAATCCCAACTTCTGAAGTTCTTCCTAACTTAAAACACAATTCCAGCTGTTATGATTTTAATGCAGAGCTCATGCAGAAAAACCTAAGGACTTTAAAATTCAAAACATAGCAAAAATATAAGACAGTCATTTCAGTTTAAAATATTATTTTAAGCCAATGTGAACAATTTAATGGCAGTGGCTAATAATTCTACACAGTTTGGTGCTGGCAAGTTTGTATGAGGTCCACAGAGTCCAGGAACTACTGTATTTAATGGTACAAAAGTTTGTGTTTCTTTAATTCAATTCAAGGTCAGAACTTTCAAAATTCTCAGTTGACATATTGCTCTCCATCTCTCCAATACTGTATGCCCAAAAGAAAGAATTTGAAGTTTAGTCACCTACAGAGCAGATGATTTTTGTATCTTCTCCCACTGAAAAGCTAGTGATGAACTAGATATTTTTTCCCATGTTGATGTTTTTTTAACTATATTACCTGTAAAAACTTGTATACGTGACAGAGTTGTTTGTAGAGACATGGGAACAAGCAGGTTCTGTTCGCAGTGGCTTAGGATGAAGAAATCTGGGCTGTTCCAACTCTCTTATCCCTCCAGCCTTCCCTTGTGGTAACATTCATGTCAATTTAACAACAGGGTGAGCCACTTCAGACAGCTGATCTGGTTGAAGATTAATTCTTCTTTATTTTTTTCTGGATTAACTTTTGCATTAACTTTCAGCTCAGTGACCTGTCTGAACTGGCTCATCAGGAGTCACTCAAGAGCTTTTGAAGGCACTTTGCCATGTAACTTATTTATCTGTGTTATCACACCTTGAGCATGTTATTTTCTTTGTAAATACTTGCAACTATTGCCTACTGTATATAATAAATAAATGCATTCAATTGCATTCCCCCTACCCTACTTGAGTTATGATTTTTTTTTTAAGACAACTGCATAAAAAACAAATGCTTTTCATTCCAGAAAACAGGGTAAAGGGGCATTTTATGAATTTCTATGGCTTCCCATCATATACTCCAGAGTATCCCAAGTGTAGCAAAGTACATCCTATTACAGCTGCAGGGACCAAATGGCAAGTTGAACTCTGACTTCCTTTGCCCATATGTGGTCATGGGGTGAGCTCATCAATCCTTTGGCCCTGGAAGGCTCCAAGGAGATCAGTTTAAATTATTACTGGTGCTTATCTTGACACCTTGAGTCCCTGTTATCAGGGTGCTCTGGCTTAATGAACCATTTCAAGGCCTGTCTCATCTTTGCCAGGTGAGAATCACAAGCTTCAAAACATTTAATTATCAACTCTACCCTACAAGTAACTAAACTATGGTTTAGTGAGGCTGATCAAAGAATACAAGTACGGCTAATAAGATTTAGAATTTCTGTGCAGCAACCAGGGATATCAGTCCTTTCAGTTGATCAGACATTATAGGATTCCCCCTCTCAGAAGGCAAGTGTTCTCTGTGGGCTTTTAGGGACACACACTATCTCTGAATATAGGAAGACAACATTTGAGGAAAGGCTGAAAGAAAGATATACTGGAGGGGAAAACAGGCAGTGAGAGGCAAATATAGGGGAAGAGAGCTAGGGAAGATGCTGGCAGCAAGAGTCTAGAAGTTAAAGTGGACACAGATTTTCTGAATCTTGAGAGTCATCTAGCACAAGCTTTGTGCTACCTAGAGATATTTAGTGTAGAGCCATAGGGCATAAAATTTACTCTAAAAATTCCATCATCATAATAAGATACATTTCTACTACTAAGGGTATTCAGTATGTGTTTCAGTGGGGCTGCCTTGGGTCATGACACGCACTGTTAGTCACAGCTCTCAAATTAAAGATAATAAATAACAGGATCTGCTGAGTGCAACCCTTGATGGTAGACCAGACACTACAATATAGTCTCCTATTCTACATGTGCTAGAATTGTGAGTTTTGGTGTTCAGTTTTATTTCCCCTGGCAGTGCTGCTGCCATGGCTTCTTCAGCGTCAGGGACAGAGAAGACTCAGAGAAACAGTGAACTCTCAATCATGTCAGTGGGGCTTTTAGCACAGGCAGAGCACAATACTTGCTAAAGATTAGAAAAATGTATTTTGAGGTAGAAAATAGCCTGAGGAAAAGAGTGTCCTTCACACATCTTCATGCAATATACAAAACTGACAGATGAAGTGTATTTAATCATACAGAAGTACTCAGAAAAATTATTTATTTATCCATGACTGAAATCGGCATCTTCACTTGACAATGTTTGTAATAACTTCAGTATTTATGTTATCCAATCCCAATCACCTTCCAAGCTAAATGACGGAGAATGAACAAAACTGGATATGTCTGTGGCCTAGATTAAATTTAACTAAATTATAACTTTTGTAGTGGGCCAAATTAATCTGTCCTGTCAAGATCTTAAAATCATGAGAATTAGTTTGTCTAGATTTTAAAACATGGAGAAATGATTTTGAGAACTGCTTTACATGCAAAAGAATCTACCCTTTGAACATCCAGGAATGCAATTGGCAAGGTTACCTAAACAGATATGTGTCAAATTTAGGTTTATGTGTCTTCTGCAATTACAATGAGAAATGCTGGTTTTGTCTTTACAGAAATTTGTCTTAGTCTTTGTTCTCCCTCACCAGACAGGTGAATACAGATAGCTAGCAAGTTGTCTCACTGACAGCCTCCCTGATTGACACTGCTAGTGGGACCTCCCTTTCAGACCCTGCCCTTGCATTTGGCCCTTTGCTGACCTAAAGCTGAGGTGAGCTGAGGTGTGCCGTGCATAGTCGCATACCAATTTAATGTTGTTGCTAGCAGACCAGTGTTTCCATTTGTGTTTCCTGTTTCAGGAGGTGGTACCAGTGCATACCATACTCCACTGGTGGAGGATTTATAGAGGTGTAGACAGCTTACCAGTGAAGACACCTCAGAAAGGGTATTCAGGTGAAGACACCTCAGAAAGGGTATTCAGGTGGAGATCTAACTTCCTATTTAAATCATGTGCTAGGAAAGACAGTGTGCCACAGCCACACACATTTTTAGACATACATGCAGTAGAGTCAATACATCCTCTTAGAAATCATAGTTTTCCACGCAATAGACTTCCAGGCTAAGCATTGCTGCCTGTTTGAATTTTCAGCTTTTTTTCTTATATAATAAGCCTGAATGTTCCCTTACATTGAGAGCAGTCAAAGGAAATGACCTCCTTTTATCCATAAAGCATCCTTTCACATCTCATGAATATGTCCCCTCCAAGACCCAGACATGTGGCCAATATATGCTCAATTTCACTAACTTACATAAAGCTACTATGATTTATGTTCCTGGTAATTGCAGACACCCTCTAGGTGCCTAGTGCAGGTGGAATCAGTGTTTTTCTTTTTCAGTCTGTGAGGCCTACATGTACTGCTAGCAATTTGGGGCAGGAGGTGGTATCTTTGTGGTGTGTGTGAGATACCCATGACAGATAAAACTGCACAGGTAAAGCTAAATTCTGTACCTAATATAACCAAGGCAGGTGACTCTGTCTTGGGTCATTCTACTGCGACTACACATGTTGCTTTTTAAGACAGCATTCAGGATCTAACTCCATAAATGAATTTATTTCCAACACATTTATGCCCACTTCTGCTGATAGCTCTCCATGGGCACTGGCAGAGAGCTAGGATGTCCAGTATTAATCTTCCCTGCTGCAATAAAATCTGATTTTTACTTTGCCACTCTGTAGTGAAATATAAGCAAAACTTATACTTTTGAAGCATAGAAAGGGACTACTATTGTGAACTTATCATTAAAATGTTAAAAAGTTCTTCTGCTCCAAGAAAACGAAAACCTGCTAATTTACATATTAATAGACCTTTTATGCTCAGGAAGATAACAAATGCAGTCTTTGGCCAGATGCAGAGAATTAATTACAGCGACAGAAAGGATCCTATGAAATACACAAAGCAAGCTCTGAATATTCTGAAAGAATATTATTGTCAGTCAAGTTTCAGTGTATAGCATAATATTACAGGAAGAGTGAATTGTTTTGTGTCTGTTGCAGGGCATTAGACAAAGAAAGTCTAGATAGATATTTAGTATGTGCTGTCCATTTGAGACACTGTACCAAAGCAGATATGTAAGATAAAATGGATACACAGAAGGCCGATAAACTTACAAGGTTGAGTTCTTTAGCCATCTCAGAAGCTGAAAATCTGTAAAAGAGCTCAGTACCTGCAAAAAACCAGCAAATTTAAGGAGAACCAAAGCCCTCCAAAAGGTAAATGACTTAACAGAAAATATATAGAGGAGTTACTTGCCCCAAAGCTATTGTTGACCAGCAGTATAGTCAAGGCGCTGTCAGAGAGCTCTTGGAAAAGACATGAAGCAGAAGTGATAATTTACACTCCAACAAGTCACCAGGACCAGAGATTTCATCTTAGTGCTCTGTGGCAAATTAAGAACAAAGGAGTGGGAATATTAACAGAAATACTTAATCTCTTACTAAAAAATTGCTACCAGTCACAAAGACTGGAAAGGAGCCTATGTTCCTTCATCCAGAATATTGCAAATCAGATGGCATTTCTGCATGATCAGTTATACTTGATGAATAGATAATTAAGGTGAGAGTCATGAAACATCTATTTATCTTTCTATCTATATTCTTAAACTGTTGCTTCATCACTACATTATTTAACAAAAATGTCCCCTAACAGAGACAAACCTGTGTGACTGTAAACGTACACTCACCTTCCTGGTTTATCAGAATTCTTTGAGCTAATACAGATGTAAGAGAAAGGTAATCCTTTATGATTTATTTCTGACTTTCAAATCCACTCATGGGAAGCTACTGGCATAAGTACTTATGTTGCTCCCTTACATGTACTCACATGTATCTCCACCAGGAATTGGCAGCTGGTCAAGATGTAAAATCCATAAAATATTGATAAAGAGTTTTCAACACTGACTGAGCCCATAAAGTCCCATGAGAAACATAAAGGTTCTATGCAGCATTATTTGAGTATGTTGGCTTCACTGAGTTTTGAATGAGGTCTTACAACTGTCAATGACCTGTATATGTATTTATATCCCAGGCACACATATGAATATTTGATATCATTCCTTCTTTTGTTAAGCCACTTTGCTGCCACTCAATTTCCTCTGTCCCATCAGCTTCCCAGCCACCAACAAAACTTTTGTTAGATCATGTTAGATTAAGTCCTTGTTGGAAATAGTTAATCTCTTCTCATACCTTTATCTTCTATACTGTTTATTCTTCCTAGTTACCCATTATGAGAATAGCCAAGTGGTCTGATCTTATAGATGAGAGTGAGGTATTTCTCATCCTCATCCTCTGCATGGTACATAAGGTTCAGGCTTCACTGGGCTGATGGAGCTGACATGGTGTGCCTGAAGGATCTGGCCCTGAAAGTGCTAACACTGTTATGCTTCCTAGCTGATGAAACCTGAGAAATCAGCTGGGCATCAGTTTAGTCAGACACACAAGAAGTTAGCAAAGGCAAGCATATGCTTGTGTATGTACCATAATCAGGGTCTTAAAATATCTTCCATCTACAAAACCAGAATCACAAATCTTCTTGGTCTGGAAACACCAAAATTACTTTGCATAATACACTGAGTGCAAAATGAAGACACAAAGCAATGACTAAGCAGTAATTTCTACTAGTCTCATCCTGTACTTCTGATACAGTTTGGATGGTCATGTTTCCCAGCACAGACTCTTCTCATTTAAGGCCTTGCAGCGTTTCTTTAGTCTGGCTGCTATTTGTTAGAAAACACCATGTATATGTTGACATTTCAAGTGCAAGTGCTTTCATTCTTATTACAATGTCCCAAATGCCACGGTTGTTTTTCTGTGCTCTCAAAACCTGCCACTTTCCTTCTGCTCAGCCACTATCCTTTTAAAATAAGCTTTTGTATTTCTCTGTCTTTACCCACTCATAATTATTCCTTCTATCTGTATCACATATCCTACCTTCAAACTTTACTTTTATTTTTGTGTATGTACTTCAGTAAAGTCTAAGTCATCCTCCAATACTTCTGTTAGAGAATGCTTTGCAGAAATAAATTATTCTGTGCAATTAATCTGATCACCCAGTCTGTCACAAAATAAAAGTGCAAAGTAGTCTAGGAATACTTGATTTTCATGAATAAATAGTTGCAATGGTAATTTGGGGGACGTAAGATTTATGATTTGAAAACAAAGATATAAGATGTATTAGACTTTAATGCTAATAGTAAATATAAAAATTAATATTCAAATGTATAAATAAAACACAAGTGAGGGGTTTTAGCTAGAAAAGGGGCAGGGAATTAGTATTTTTTTTAACAAGAACTCTGATACACTGAAAGTTGAATTCTGTTTTCAGTCATTATTAAGACTGATTGATTGATTTAGACTGTAGTACACTTCCTGTGGCTATCAATTGCATTGTTGCTACTGCTAAACATGTTTCTGGAAAAAAAAAATAAAATAGCAATTTAAACTCATACAACAACACATACAATCCCTGTCCTTATAATTAGCCTGAAAAATAAACCAACTATATCCTAGTAAAATTCAATAGTTACCTGTTATAAAGGTGAAGAGCTTTTCATAGTTTGACTATTATGTAGAATGTTATGAAAATTTTAAAAGAGATTGGATTTTTTTTCTGCACTTGCCCAGGTCATTTTACTTTGTCCCTCAATTAAGGATCACTTAAAAATTTTGCACAGAACTGAGGAAAAAACTTAACAGTCCAGAGCAGTGCAAACCCAGTATTTCAGCTTTTCTAGAATCATTTCATTAAACAGTCTTCAGCTCAACTGAAGATTAAGTTATTAATACAATCAACAATTTGATCTTTCTATTTTCTTTCTTCTTTGACAGTACTATGATGTCATGAAGTCTTAGATAAATCATTGGCTTTATGGCTTTCATCAGGGCATGATTTTTGGTTCACCTGAAGAGATAAGGACCAGTAAAACAAAACAAAACAAAATGAAACAAAACCGAAAGAAACCAAAACAAACAAACCACAAAACAAAGAAACAAAAATCAAGCAACTTGTCATTTCTAGATATATAGAATATTAGTAATAATTTTTAAAGTGTTATTGTATTGATTTCCATGAGCATCAATGCTGTGCTAGTAAAGCAAGGTACCTAATCAAAAACATGACATTATTCCAATATGCAGATATCACTATTTTATTCTGCTGATGCAAACTGATAATTTTTTATGCAACCAACTGCATACACCCACAGGCATACAATGTAAAATGAAAGTTTAATAATAAATACATTGGCATATTATTTAAAAGATGATGGGAAGATAAAAAAAATAGATGTGAGAGTTTTACATCACTTTGTTGGAAAGATTACTGCAATACTCTGGCATTAAAAAAGAATATATTCTTGTTAAAACATTTAGAAAAAAAAAAAAGACCACACCAATAACCATTACTAATCTAAATCCTGTGAGAAAGATTACTTTTTTGCTCTCTGCTGTTTTGGAGGTTGAAGTTGGCTAAGACTATTCTCATAGAAGTACTAGAAACTGTATATACTATGACATAAATAACATTGGAAAATATGGTAGTGTCAAACCTCATTAATAATACATTTTCAGCTCTCCTCTCAGGAAAATTAGTCTTCTGCAGTTGTTCTATCTGTCTGTCTGTCCAGATCCACCAGTAACTCTAGTCTCTGTCAGCCAATTTCAATCCTATCTGACATAAGAGTCAAAGCCTCAAAGATAGTACGGATTTCAGGAAAAATGTTTAAAGAGAGTCAAAATAATAATAATAAAAAAGCTGCTATGGAGGGAGAGGCAAGTGGCATGGACAGTAGATCTATGGGAGGAGTGGTGTGGCTGTGCCCAGCCCCACACCTGTGCCTCCTACCCATTGGAGAAGATGGCATAAGCATAGCTTGCACTGCCTATGCCCAGCTGCCAAGGAGCACAAGATGCCACAAGAGGAATAGTCAGTCAACCTCGATGAAACCTGTATTCATTAACTCCCCTGCTGACAGCACAACATAATCTGAAAAATCCCAAAATGTATCTCAATGGGACGGGTGGATTTTCAGCTGCTAATTATGAAAATAAATAAACAGTGAGTAAACTATACTTGATTAAGTCCTTCTAAGCTTTGGAAAATCTCCATGTTTAGCAATATTTAGTGTACCAATGATATAACAGATTGCATAATCTGGAAACATTTTTTAAACTATGAAAAATAATTTTGGCGTACAGAGCCATCACGTCTCTACCACAGCGTGTGTGTGTGTGTGTGTGTGTGTGTGTATGTACATGCATGTGCATACTTGAGGAGTTGGGAGGGTTTTTCCAGAAATGCCAGAGGAGAAAGAACACCCAGCACTGAATTTCAGCAGGCAGTTGCATGCTATTATCCATCCCTATATGAAACTCTGAGCAACTGAACAAGCACCTCCAGGACCACTAACAGCTGATCCTGTAATTGATGATAAAATGCCTGATGCTTAAATAATCTATTGGTCATAGCAAGAACCTTTCCACTGTCTTCAATAAATTTTGAACTTTACCATCACTCCTAATTCATGAGTGTAGTAAAAAAACTTGAACAGTTATCTCCCAGATCTCACATCCCTATACCTTTGTTTCACCCTGAAAGATTCTAAGGGAGTTTTGGCTCTCTGTGTAAAGTGGCATTGGTCTGAAATGATGTGCTAGTAGCATAAGGCCAGGACAAACAGGGGTTTATGAATAGTGCATAAGATGAAATGCTCTGTCTCTCTTGGAAGACAGGCACCAATCAGAGATTAGCATGTAATTTGCTCTTGGCAGTGGAGTGTTTCTAAATGGTGGGGTGTCAAACAGCTTTTTGGGTGGCACACAAACCAGGAAATGGGTGTGGTGAATCCAGGGTTTGCTGTTCTGCTTGGAGACAAGTCAGTGCTTTTTGTTGCCCATGTTAACAAACACCTCATGGTCTTGTACACATCCCTCAGCAAATTGAGTTGCTTACTCCACACCTCCATTTCTTGATAATTACTTTGATAATCACTGCATTCTCCTGCTTGAAGAGACATGCACAAAAGTAGACTTGGAAAGCAGGGCAAACACTGTTGGAGAGAGGACACGTTAGCACAGCAGCAAAGATATCTGGAAACCTCTTCAATGCCTCTGCTGCAGATACAAGAGACAGAGTACAAGAGGAAGCTGTGCCCACTCGTGGCACGAGCTGGTCATCTCATCAGAGCTTTCCACCCAGCATTGTGCAGAGCAGCACCCCTCTCAATCACTCTCACTTCTCCCATACTGTCCAGCTGTGGCTGAACCAGAGGACAGGAGGACACCAGGAGATCTTCAGGTCAAAACACAAAGCACCTTCATTAGACTGTTATGGATAGGAAATGCCAGAACAGTGCACCAAGAAGATCTGTAACCTCTTCTACCCCCTCCATGGTCTGGCTGCTAGTGCCCAAGACCAGCTCTGACATGATGCTGCCACACAACCTGGCAGCAGCCCTGACCACCATCATGAGGGCTACCATCCCAGCCAGTCCTGGGGCCTGCAGCGGCACCTGGTAATGTCTGAACTGCAGCAAACCTTAGTCACCATTGCCAGCCCAGACTGGCTCACCTCACTGGGGACCGTGGGATTAGGTCTGGTAGAGAGGGAGGGCATCCCACTGCCCTGATGTCCATACAGAGACTCCTCACTGCTGCACCTCAGGAAGAAAATTTCAGACAGGCTGTACTGGCTGTAGGTGCCCAGGTCTTGGTGGAGAGAGGCTGAAGGGTGGCCTCTGTGCAGAGGAGCCAGGGCTTCCCTGTGACAGACACAGACGATCCTAGCTGGCTCCAGCTGACCTACCGCAGGGCATGACTGAGCCCTGTGGCCTCGATGCTGGCACCACGGAGAAAAGCCTGGCAAAGGGAGGGAAAAACGCTGCCCAGCGGTGTGGGGAGATGGTGAAATGTGTGAGAAACAACCCTGGGAGCACCCAGGGCAGAGGAGGAGGTGGTGATGCAGGTGCCCCAGCAAGGATCCCTGGAAGCACCTGAAGAGACCACACAGGAGCAGGGGAAAACTGTGAGGACAGGGAATGAGAGACCATCTCAGTGGGCATCTGGTAGCCAGCCAAGGTCAAACCACCACAAGGGCATGTTTAGCTGAGGGAAGGAACATGATCTTCCTTTAGACCCCTGCAAAAGTAGTCTGCCATCACATGTTCTCTGTTGTGAAGCTGATGGCAGGATTTCTAGCACCAGTGTTGACCTTCCCCACCTTGCATTCCTGCAGCAGCCACTGGGTCAGTGCAAGAAGAGCTTGCAGTCAGCATTTTTGGATGTGCCAGTGAGAAACCAGGTCTCAGACTCACGTGTGAAACTTGGCCTTGCAAAAAAGTACACTGTTAACAATATATTTTTCTTCAACACATGGAGTTTATGTTTCCGTTGTTTGCTAAATTCAGAATGAATGTAACAGTATGTGAGGCAATGTTTCTTGAGGTCTTGAGATTATTTTCTGTCTCCCAGCACCATCTGGCATTACAGTGGAAACTCTGAATGAATAAACATTTTTTATCATTCTGTCAGTCACTCATCCATCAGACAGAAGCTGAAATACTAATGCACTCATCATCTTTGTCATTTGGCAGTTGGGGATTACTTCACAGTAACTGAGACTAAAACCAGATTAAGGTCCATAGTAAAGTGGTCAACAGATTTAGCAAGTTTAATGTATTATTCCATTTGACTGATGCTGATGCAGGGAACAGAACTTGGTGGTTTTATGTTTTCTATTTTTGAAGTGTCTTTTTTGCAGAAAGGTGCTGGATTTGTCAGTTAAATTGTTGTGATCTCTTTTTTTGTTGTTTAAAGGAAGAGTAAAGTTTAAATAAAAGAATGGCAATGCTGAGGGGAACTGCATGATAAATTCACTGTGTTTGATACACAGTGCTTGCTTGGAAATTACTGGGGCAAGGAAAGCATGCATGCATTAGGATGAGCGATAGCATCTAGCCGGAGCAGTTCAAGCATCCTGGGGCACGTTTGTCAGTTCCCTCCTCAGAACAGAGACATGCATCCAGATTCTCTAGCTTTACTTCCTTTGTCACTGCAGCAACCATTACAACTCGAATGGCAAGTACTCCCGAGTAAGAGACATATCCAGAATCCTTGATTAAAATGGTGTTTCTTCTTAAAGTCATATTATCAGCAAGATTTTTTCTGGTTTGCAGGGTCCATATGAAGGAAGCTCTTTGAAGAGCAGTGTCACTTTGATACAGTCTCTGTGTCAGCACACACATGCTGTTGATCTCACTAGTTGAACAGGTTAGTAACAGAAAGTAAAAGCAGAGTAAAGTTTACTTTATTATATTACCACAAAATTTCACACTGTTCAGGTGATGACACATTCAAGTGAGAAGTCTTTTTGGAGGGACGGGAAAACTACTTCATAAAAGAATAAAAAACCTAGAGGCAAAATTAGCTCACTTTCATTTTTAAAAGGCTGAAAGTATAGGAATGAGAATCTCAGGCAACCTTTTGTGTTCTGGTTTTCTTCTCATACAAACAGCTGAGTTCAATATAGTATTTTCGCTTTTCTTCTTAATTGTTTGAAAAAATTTGCAATTGGTTATACTATCACTTAGGTCACACTGACTTCAATCCATTCTGATCTTTGGAAGGGAACAAACTCTCTGATGCTGACTCGGCAGGTGTACATGACTTGTTAATACCGCTGTCACAACCCTTCCCCATGCCAGTTCTCTTTCTTGATGTTGTTAAAAATGAAATCTTTGTGCTTTTGAATACTTTTTGTTTGTCCTTGTTGACAGGCAGAACATTTTCTGCAAATGACAACTGAATGCAAGAAGCACTGACACAGACCTTTTCAGCTGGAAATGTGCTATCCTTTGTCAGGGTATTTCTTGTTGTCTTTTGTTCTTTTTTTCTTAAACAAGTCATAAAATGTCAAGTTAGTCTTAGACACTCTGGGTCTCAAATCAGGAAAGCAAAGTGTGCAAGTCAGAGAGTATTTCCATACCAGACACAACGGAAAGGAATTGTTTATTTGGTGGGTCAGCTCTGTCCCAGTTTTCAAAGATGACGTAGGACTACCCTGAAAAGACCTCTTGTCCCTTTTTCAAAAGGATGGTTACAGTAAATCAGAAGGACATAATCAAGCTCCCATTTCTGACTTTTCAAGTCCTCACACTGATTTTCAGGAGAGCTGTAATATTTTTTACCATAAACTCATTTAGTCTTAATGTCTGTCACACAGAGCTTTGTCTCTGCGTATCAGGACTGATGACTGCATGCATTTATTTGTCTCAAAACCTGTCTGATTCATCTTTTCGTTTTGCTAAGCTGTCATATTTTTTTTTGCCATATATATATTCCCTTGTCTTCATCTTAGTTGTGGATTATTTGCTGCAGAATCTTTTGTTTTCATCTTAGAGATGAATATGCGTTTTGGACCAGCTTTTGAAATATAGATTTGCTTCAGGAAACTTCATATAAGCAAGTCTTGGAATTCAGCACTAAATCAGTTTTGTGTATTTTATTTCCCAAGGCATCAGATTCAGTTTGTTTATTATCTAGCAAAATCCAAAGCATAATGTAAAAAACAAGACTGAATCAGAAAAGGACATTATAAAAATACTGAAGCTGTCTTTGTGTGGTAATGGGGAAATACATTAATGCACTTTAATATAAAAAAAAGAAACAATGATACAATGGTTAAAAAACCTAAAACTGAAGGGTTCATATATTTATTTCAGATGCATAGCAAAAGCTCAGCTCTTCACATTTATTTCCAAAGTAATTTAGTCCTGCAATCACAAAATATTGAAGTATATCATAGTATCAGGATATTAAACTAGGTATTTAACCACAATATTTAATCACCTCTTATTAACAAATACAGAAGGTCTGTATTTCTGACAGTCACCTTCTAGAGGAATGTGAACATAGCAATGCTAAAGCAAGTTTATCATCTCCACTCCTCCAGCACATGAAAACCTGACATGTTTTAGTAATTCCTGGACCATCCATATCAAATGACACTTGCATCATTTTTCTCCTGAGAGAAAAATCCAGTCAATAGCGGTTAATCACACCCTGCTTCCTTTTGGTCCTCCAGCACAGTGTGCAACCAGTGCTCTGTTTCTACAACCCTTCTGCATCTTGGAGTGAAGAGGAGTCTCTTTCCCTAAATGTCTTTTCTCTCTCTACATCATGAGCGTCCTCGCTCCACTTATCTCAATCAGGAAGGACATGTTCAGCCATTTATATAGGCAACCGGAGTTTTCTTAAATACTTGGGGTTACTTGAGACTATGTCCAGTTGGATAGAACCCAGAAGGGGCAGGAGCTCTCCTGGAGCATCAGGCAGAGGGTAGAAGATTCAGCCTTGGGTATTAGAG
Organism: Chloroceryle aenea; assembly: GCA_013399075.1. NCBI lineage: Eukaryota > Metazoa > Chordata > Aves > Coraciiformes > Cerylidae > Chloroceryle > Chloroceryle aenea. The sequence continues at coordinate 252,078 of VWZY01002141.1, read as the reverse complement.
ATCTGTGCAAGCTCCTCCATCACTCCCCTCAAGCCGAGTTCTTCCTGCAACCCTCAGAAATTCATAAATAGCAGAAGTGTGTTTTCAAAATTCAACCAGTGTTTTGTTAAAGTCCTTAAAACTTCCTTTTTTTCACTCATACGTCCAAAGAGCAGCTTCCAACTAGTAAACTCTGAGCATCACAGGTTTTGAATAGGGAAAAAAAGAGGAAGAAAAAACTCTGTCTCCTTAGCAGACACAAAGGCACCCATACAGTTTACTCAACCAAATTGATTCCTCGCATACAGAGGCAAAATATCTACTAATCATCTTTATGGGATTTTCCCCACCAGAATCTATAATAAAGGAATTTCTGTTCTGTTAAAATGGAGAAGGTTAACTACTGTGTTACATCTCTTGCAGATTAACTTCTTATGGGAAATTTGTTCCTGCATCAAATTCAGAAATTTTAGCGTCACACACAATTAAACATATCTGAAGCGAGTCTAAAGTGTTAAATCACATCACTGGAAGTTGTCATTTCTGTAAATAAACCCCCAGACATCCGAACAAGAGCCCGGCTCAGCTGTACACTTGGAATCAAGGTCAGATTCCAAACCTACACACAAGCACAAGGTTGTCTGAGTTTAGGAGATTTTTTGTCTGACCTCATCTTTAGATCATCTGGTAAAAGAGAGAAATGAAGTAACATGCAGCCAATGGATGTTAATGTTAGATGTAAAAAGCTTAGGTTTTCTTTGAAATGAATTTTAAATTCTCAAACAAAGCAGCTTTATCTTTCAACTCTTTGAAAATACTAGCATAAACGGCACACCCAGTTCAAATTTGATTTCTAGATGAACCCTCTGATAATAAAAGCATTCAAGATCCCTTAATTAATGTTATAGAAAACTTCACTTAATTACTTCTTAAGCACTTATATCTGCATAAAACAGCATTACACTGAATATGTAATCATTTAAATCCACTACCTACACATTAACATGTATCAAATTTGCATTGCAAATGTCTTTATTCACTGCTTTGTTAATCACAAATGTCATACCTAAATGAATCCAAAAAGTGCAATTCTCGCTTACACACCAAATAGTTCCTTATTAAACAAAATATCTATTAGAGGGCATAAATACAATAAAATAATAGGTAGAGGTCCTCAGGGTTATATAAATTATTACCAAAGTCAACAGGATGACTCCACTGAAATGAGCTGTCTGACCCAATGACAGCTGCTGTGACAGACACCAGGAGCTATAACACAACATTTTCCAAAAATGGTTTTGTACTAGAAAACCTATTTACAAATGTTCTCTTTAAGGCTCATCTGGAAATATTAAGTGATGATTTGACTGTTCAAATGACAAACAGGATACATTAAACCTGTTTTCTGGTGTCTAGAAAATTCCCACTAAAAGATCTGTGCTCGTTGTTTTAAATGTAAATGCACAGTACTTAATACATGTAATGAATATCTGTGTTCAACAGCACTGTTTCATTTAGGCTCATCTGAAGTCTAGTTAATAAGAGGCTTAATTAAATGTAGCTTTCCATGTTCTGCTTCAAATGGAACAGTCAAATGAATATATAGAGGCATTGCTCTGCTCAGCAAAAAAAGTCATTACACCCTTTTATTCAGATATCAGGTACAGACACAGAAAAGGATCAAACCAATACCTCCATTGTGAAATTATCAGTGAAATGGTACTATCCATTACTACTGTGGGAAGAACCAGAAAAAATGTTGGAGACAGACCTTCTTTTACTCATGTTGTGACATGGACACTATCAAAAGCAGGTTCCACGTTTTCAGCTGTTAAAAAAAGCAACACACAGCTGTAAATACTGTTGAGTTCTGCACAGTGGACAGGCAGGCAGGAGGCTGCTCAGTCTACATTTTCAAATAAGTCTTGCAAACACAAACCAGTCAGAAGAACATCAGGGATTAGTTTTTGTGGGCAGGATGGAAGATGTATGCAGAAACTCTTGATCTTCCAATGGGGAAGAGGTGATTACACATTTACATTGCCTGGCTTTTTTAATTATATTTTACATTATCATGGTGCTTTAAAGTGCATAGAGACAGATGGTCTGTCCTGAATTTTACAGAAGAGTATGTGCTACATATAGAACAGGAAAAGCCATAAAAGGTGAGAGGTAGCAAGCAACAGAAAATTAATACATTCATGGCAAAATCTGTTGAAGTCACTATACATCTTAGGATTCCATGAGCTGGATTTTGTACCCTGTACAAGAGATAAGAAGGATAAATCAATTCTACAAACATCAATGAAATCCATAGTCAATCACAGAGGCATCTGACTGGAGAGCATGAATATTTGTGTGCTAATAGTGGAAGTTAGATTGATGGCAACTTCTCCATTCATTCAGCAGCTGCTTCAACCATGCTGCCAGCTCCATGCTTCTCACCATTGTCCTAGAGCAGTCCTTATGAAGACTTTGCCTTATGCGCTGATCCCTTTGCATGTCATGGGTTCAGGGGACTGCTATGCTGCTACTGCACAGCAGCTGCCTTCCAGACTAACAGTACACTGGTTTACTTCTCTGAGACACTCATGGCTGCTGCTGTTCCTATGCCATTTTTTATTCCCATAAAATGGTGAGATTTTTCTTCTGACTGTGCTCTGACATAATGCCCGTGTAATAACATTTCCTGTAAACATGTGAGAGAGCAGGTATGTAGGTCAGTCATAAATGGCAAGTGAAAAAATTTGTTCCTCCATTACAGATTCAGAGTTTAATTAGACACCGAAGTCAATCAATACACATCAACATGTTAAGCAGAAAGATCACATGTAGCAATTACACATAGGCATGCACTATTAGGGATGGTCCTCCCTCGAAGTCAGATTTGGGCAATCTGTGATGGGAAAGGGAAGGATACCTGGATTTTGAGGATGTATCAGCCCAGCACCAGAAGCTGCAGTACATTGCTCCCGCAGCGATGAGAAGTGCAGTGCTCACCCAGCCCACATATAGAGCAGCTCCTAGTTCTCGTTTCAGTGGCATAGGGACTTCCGGATCATAGAAGTCATGAATGATGCTACCTCCAGTCCAGGACACGGGGATCAGAACAAGGATGCTCGTCAGAAGAAAGGCAACTCCAGCTGCCAATATGAAGGTACTGATGCCCTGGGGATCCTCCTTGGTCCTGTGAGTGTACTTCACACCAACAATGGCCATCAAAAAGGAAATGATTGACAGGACCACTGCAATGCACATGAGGGCTCTAAACACCTCCAAGGGTGGGGGGAGAGCCAGGACAGAGTCATAGAATTTGCACTGCAACCTGATGCCCAGCTGACTGATGCAGTCCATCCACAGTCCTTCCCAGATGGTCTCAAACACCACGATGTTGCCATCAATGTAGGCAGAAACTCTCCACTGTGGCATAATGGTGGCTGCCAAAGTCCCAACCATGCCAACACCTCCAAATATTAGACCAGTGATTTGTAGCACACAGCAAGCCATGCTTCTTGTGAAAAAGACACCTCCAGTGAGGTGGCCTAGAAAGTCTTCCAAAATCACTTTTTCACAGAAGAAATATAAGCACGAGAGGGAATATCTTCTCCAGTAATTTCCTCATATGGCAACTTGTTAGGTCTTTTTAAAAGCAGCTCACTCCAGTCTGAGGTTCAGACAGATGGAAAACCATTTCTGACTGTCTAGAAGGACCTGCTATTTATTTGCTTTGAAATCCCCTTTGACTATAGCACCTACCCATCAAGCCTAACAAGTTTCCATCCAATGGGAAACTAGGAAGGGTGTGTCACAGTTGCTTTTACTTCTTCTCATAGTGTGTCTGTAGTGATGTTATAATTAAGTGTCAGAGATTCTATTAAATGCACCTAATTGCAAGGCTGGTAATTTCTTAACTGCAAGATTGCAGCTATGTTGAAATTCAGTACAGAAAGTCTGAATTTCCATCTGTTAAAATATTATTTTAAATAGGTTATTACAGTTGTTCTTACAACAAAAGCTAAACTTTGACTTGGAGAGGGACTGTCTTAGTACTACTGCACTGGGAAAACATCTGATTTTTTTTTTTAAATCAAGCTAGGAGGTACTTGGTGTAGCTCTTTAATGTAGATTCTTCATTTTGATCAAATACAAAAGTAAAATCATGATATTAGACAGGTACAGGAAAGTCAAGTATTCCAATCAACATCAAAGCTTTACTCTACCAGCTGCATAATTCACAAGGATGACAAAAAAATAGCTGGCAGAGTTTCACAGCTTCTGCTTTTGAATCCTCAAGTAAGGTCGCTGTTAGGAAATAATCCTCTCTGAGACTCTCTCTCCATTAGAAGGATAGTGTTGTCATTATGTTCCATGCTAATAATCTTCTCCAAGTAACATTAGGTGGAGTTTGGGGCAGTTTTTTAATATGAAAGGGATGAGCTCTTCTTTCAGTGTACAATGCACCTTGAAAGAAGTCAGAGATCCCTCCTACAAACCTGTGTCTCAGACTAAACAGATAGCTACAAGCCTGGACAAAAATGCATGCCAAAAACTGATTAGCCTTGGGAAGTCAGGAATAACTGCTGCATAGTGCTTTTTTACTTTCTTCTCCCTACCTTGAGACAACAGCATACAATGGCAACTCATGGATGTTGTGGAAATTGCTGTTGCTGGTTATTTCTTTGAACCAATGCAGCTAGTAAAAAAAATTGTCCCACTGAAGACAATGAAGGTCCCTGTTAGAGAAGTGCTGTGAGAGAAAGACATAGTCTTTAATGGCTTGTGGGTTGTAGTGCTGTGGCGTCTGTGTGCTTGAAAATATCAGACATTGCCTTTCATGGTATTAATTTAGTTACAGCCTTAGGTGCCTACATAATATATTCAAAGCAAAAACTAAAACCCATGAAATGTTAATTGCTCTTCTAAACCACTCACAACCCACAAAAACCCTCCTTCCTACAGTTCCTAACTGTAAGGAAAGAGCGACTGATAATGCAAGATATATAGTATATTGTTACATGTCCACGTGGAAAATAATCCCAAGGAATCCGGGCAATTTATTTTTGCCTTCAAGTCTGCTAGCAGCATTCTGGAAAGAAAAAGTGTCTTCAGCTAAGATTTGAAAGGCAACCTTAGAAAATAAATACATTACCAGATTTGTTCTTTTAGAGTGATTAATATTGCATCATTCTTCCACAAACATAAAAAAGGACTCCTGTAATGCAGAAAAGTTATGCCACATTGCTCAAGGCCACAAAGAATGGTGGTAGAGATGAAATCAGAAGTGGCTTAGATGGCTACTTGTCTAAAAAAACCTCCTTTCTCTGGCAGAAGACTGCTTATTTAGAAGACTACACACAAGACCTATGCTATTTAACTTGAGAACAGTCTTTGTTCATCATATAGGACTTTTCTGTCTCTGAATTCTGAAAACTGCTTTTTTATTTGTTACTTTAACTTATTAAAAAAAAAAAAATCAACTTATTATGGCAAAGATCTCTCAAAGCTAGCATTAAAATGTCATTTTTTTTCAACAGAAAAACTCTTTGTGCAACATTTTCAGCCAGTCAGCTCTTGAAGTTATGCACAGCTGGAAAACAGACCATGTGAAATACTCTGAATCTGTGTATCTGACTGCGTTATGTAGCAGGTTTGATCTGAAATAATTTTCTTTACATGACCCTGGGAGGGTCAGCCACTGAGGTCACACATAAATTACACTGTGACAGTCAGGGCATGGTTTATATAGGAGATGATATGCTCAAAGAAATACTATTAAAATGCATCATATGTTGATTGTGTAGCAATACACCCAGAAAGAGCTAAATGATTGAGTTGTTTTCTAATCTTTAATTGGAAGTAGTATCTATGGTGAGTGACAGCCAGTGTAGGTTGTAGGTGTAAGAGAGGAACACCCAGACTGCATTGCTGTGTGTACCGACCAGTGGCAGAATGGTTCCTGCAATTGAAACCCAAGGGGAAGGAAGCAGGAAAGGAAAACCAATAAACAGCACTTTTGAAACTTGAAGATAAATTTCAGAAATTAAAATGAACTACAGGAGGCAGGAAGAAACTATTTTTCAATATCTTGGAAACTCATGAGGACTGGAAAATCTCATCAACTTCTTCAATACCAGCGAGTCCCTTGCTTTAATACTTGTTGAAAGAATAATCTTTTGCAGAAAAGTCCTGTGTTTAAGTCAGTCTGGAGGGAACTCTTACGCCCTAGAGCACTGTGCCTCCATTTAAAGCTTCACCTCTCAGAAGGAAACGCTTAGCTGAGTTACTTCAAAATCACTCTGAACAGTGGACAGATCCTAAAATAGAATTGAATACATGTTTACATGGTGGACATGGCAGAAATAATGTCTTTAATGTCAGATGAGAAGAAATAAAGGAAAACCCCCAGATACATGTGACCAGACTTTAGAAGTCTCCTCACTCTGTGTAACATCCAGCTGTCAATGCTATTTGGATGCTTACCAGCCACGTGATGAGAATACCGGTTCTATTGCAAGCATGTCCACCCTAAATTCCGCCTTCAAAGAGGAAAACATGTAACTGAGGAAACACATAGCCTTTACACCTAATCTTTCCCTGGATCTCTGCTGAGATGTACATTTTCTCTTTCCTTCTAATCAGGATGTTAATTTGAAACTTTTCCTGGGGCAATATCTTCTGTTCTCTCTCTCTTAAAATGCTGATGCCCCTTGAAAAGGAAGAAGTATCTCCAGTCCACATGATTAACTGAACTTGTCAGTGATCCTCATCACTTAATTAATGATAGGCATCAATAATATAAGCATTTAATTGCCTCCCAGAAAGCAGGTTTTATTCCTCTTTGCGTATCTTCTAGGTACTATGAATTTTAGAGTCCTTATACATACACATGCACCTACATAGAGACTAATAGGCTTTAATCTTGCATAAATGTACATCTATAATGTACATAGCTCATTAGGAGCTCTCATCAAGAATAGATAGATTGGTTATGCTACAAGATAATGAGCTAAATTTAAGGTTCAGCAACATTTTTGGAACAGGCAAATATTCAGATTTATCAAAAGAACTCTTTGGATTAGTGATTATTAAGAGTTACAGTTAAGTCGCTTAACCTCCATAGGCAGCAAATCTGCAAAGCTGCCTAACTACCTGCAGAGTCTGGCAATGGGGAGTCCAGAAGGCTGTGGCTCTGCAATCACTCTGTGTCCTGTCCCCTTGGGCAGAGGTGCTGGGTGAAGCCACATAGACCTAGAACATCCTCTACATGTAAAATCTGCTTTAAGTGTACAGCGAATAGTGTTAGGATTGTCTGCAGATCATTTGCTTTGGAAATATATGTGAATGGCATCCCTTCCTCCCTGCTTGTGGATTTCACTAGTCTGTGCATTACATGCTGGGTTAATCACTTCATTTTCAACTATTTACGAGATCTGGCCAGTGACAACATAGTCAAGTTAATGATTTCATAACTTTCTGTGGTATTTTGATTGACTACTGTATTTTTAAAAACTACTGGTGAAGAAAAAGTTCACTTTGATTCTGGTTTGATTCAGGAGAAAATGGACTGACGCCAACAAAGGCCTTTTTTTTTTTTTTTTTGTTCTAACTTTAATATCATTGCCTGTACATATATTGAAAGATAAAGGCACATCTCCTTCCCTCTCTTCAAGCATGTCACATTTTGGAGTGAGAGGAATGCCTGCTCAGTGTAGCTACAAGAGGGATTTTCCCCAGACACATAACAGGCACTGTACTTGGGTGCTAACCTCTAACTCTAGCTTTGAGACAACCCGTGACTGACAACTGAATTGAAAAGAATGAATATAATCCCTTGTCTTCCTCATCATGCCTGAAATTCACAGCCTGACAGAACTGCCAGTTCTTAATGATATTACATGTCTGAGGATGACTGTCTCCTGGACACTGTGAATGAACTTGAGTTTAGTGTAATAAAACCCTACAGTAATAAAATATTAAATACTCCTTTGAGTATTTAATCCATCTAAACTGCTTCAGGCTTTTACATGGTACTTGTCACCTCAATACTTGTATACAGGGAGCAGACATCCTAACAGAAATAGAACTTGCCAGAAAATATGCTATCTTACTTTGCTCTTTAATGACAGGACCTCAAAGCATTCCTCTAGAAAATATTTGGGGGCACATAACAGCCCAGTTCACATTAAGCTGCTGGAAATGGCAAATTCCCAAGACAGTATTGATTGTTTTCCTAAGAATAACAGGGTATACAGTGAGGCTATTGCTGGACAAAGCCCAGGGGAATTCCTTTGTTTACATTATTTACTATGATGGAACACAAGAGAAGGAGAAGGTATATTGTGGCAGTGATGGTCTAAAGATGAATGAGAGGCAAAGTTTCTAGATTTATTAGACTACCTGATACTTTTAGAAACAAGTTCTTAGGCTCAGAATCTCAAGAAAGATTGTTTTTGGAGCACAGCATAATAATACATCCTTGAACAGGCTTTCCAGTAACCAAGCAGTGCAAGTAACTAAGCAAGAAAGTCTTAAACTTTGAAGAACTGTGTTTTTTCCCCATCCTTCTTAGTCATAATTTGGGCTCCTCTCTGTCCAGTCCTGTACCATCCACTTTTTGTCCTCTCAGAAACTCCACCTCCTGAATGTAACTAATTACACTGTTAATTTCCACCTCCATAAACCCTAGCAGCATGATTTCCACCACCATTAGCCTCAGCCTTGTTCACCCAATGACACCCCCAAACATGCCATCTCAGCACATAGCAGGGTCAAATTCTCGCCACATTCTGGCTGACTTTTCCCATCTGGCAAGCTGGGCATCTGCTAGGAAGGAGCAGCATTTCCCCTGCTTGTTGTGCCTGCAGAGCTGGCAGAGCTTATCTCCCAGTTTACCTCAGTTTCTCTTCAAATAGAGGGAGAGGAGAAGATGCGGAGTAGGAAAGACCTTCCTAGTCAAGCAGCTGTTCCTGCACTCACACAAAAGAACCTCTTCCTGGAAGTCATAAATCACTTTGTATTTGTGCTGGCATGCAGACCAAAGCAGGAATGTGTCACAGGAAGCAATTAATTTTTGTCAGAACACCCTCTCCAGCATCATGAATCATAGCAACTCCAAGGATGCACCACTGTCACTGTAATCTTGGGGCTGATGTGTTTCTGCACAGTGTCAGCGCACGGACTGTAAGGGCACGAACAACTCACTAGTGTGGGGATACTGCTTCCGCTCAGGGACCATCCAATGCTGTTCCTAATTGCAGCATACTGTGTAGCCAGTCAAAATATTAACTTTGTTGTCCATGATCAAGCAGTAGATGCTTTCATTCCAGATCTGCAATGTGTAGTTTAGCACAGATGCAATATTTCAGAAGGAGGAATGTATAATAGCTATTTCTACCAACTGTGTGTTGGGAGTTAATGGTCTGGAAGTTAGGGAAGGAAAGGAAAAAAGATAGAAAACAGCCTGATATGTGCAGACTGACTTAAAAACAAATATGAAATGGAGGAAGGAAAGGCCCCAGCAAACCTGATGCCTCTATATTGGAATGGAACAACGGCTCAGATCATGAGGCAAAAAAATGATATGTGAAGGACCATTAAGATGAGAAGATCTGAATCTGCAGAAGACTATTGCCAATGTGGTGAAAGTGCCTGCAGCATTAAGAAAGCAACTCCTCTGACTTTGATCACATTATTCTTTATTAATTAGACTGAACAACTTAGGGATTTGAATGTGGATGAGGCTTAAAAATTCCTCAGGAAGTGTTTGGAATGTGAGTCCCATTGGGAAGAAAAGGAGAGACTTGTAGCAGTAAGGTTGGTATTCAACTGGATGAATAACTCCACAGAGAATGTATTTGGTAGGAGAACAGAAAAGGTAACCCATTGACAAAGAAAATATATCTAAGACATCAGAAAACTTCAGGGGGAAATGAGACTCAATAAAAGCCAATCCAAACTTGGCTTTAAAAACAAACAAAAAAAGAATGATAGAAGTGATAGAAGCAGAAAAATAATACAGGAAAGCAAGCAAAGAGGCATGCTAGGCTGTGAGTATGAGTCTAAGAAAGGTAATTAGCCCTCCTCTACTTTGAATTTAAGTAAAAACAAGGGTATAGGACAGCACAACAGAATTACAAAAATGTATCCGAAGTAGATTAAAAAATCCGATTTTTTTTTTATGTGCACAAACTGAAGAGAGTAATTTCTGATGAAGGAAATTCAGCATATGCAGTTCCATGTCTGATAGAAAGGACTGTCAGCTTATGTGTCAAATAGGGAGTGATACTGTATGCCTGGAGAACACTGAAACTATGGGAATGAGTGGGAAGTTGGAAAACTACTACACTACACTACAAACCCATTAAAATATACTAGTATAAGATTTTTAAAAATCCATTATGATGAAAAAATCAATTAGTTATTTTGTTCAGGAACACTGTCTAGAAAATAAAAATTGAGAAAATCTCATCTATTTGGATCTTTTTTAAAGCATCTGACACAGCAGTGGGAAATTAACAGAACTCTTATTGGATTTGTTTGTGATGGGGTTTGAGTAGTGGAAGAGGGGCTACAGGGGTGGCTCCTGAGAAGCTTCTAGAAGCTTCCCTGTGTCCGGGTTGGACTATAGTGTCTGGCCAAGGCTGAGTTCCTCAGCAAAAGTGGTAGCACCTCTATGACAATGTATTCAAGAATGGAAAAAAAAGAAACTACTGGAAAGTCTGCAGCAGAAAAGTTGAGGGATGTGAGAGAAACACCTATGCAGATATCAGAATGGGTGAAGAAGGAGGGAAGGAGGTGCGCTGGAGCAAATATCCACCTGCAGCCCATGGCAGAACCCACACCAGAGAAGGTGGCTGTGACTGAAGAAGGCCATGACTCCAAGAGAAGTCTGTGCTGGAGCAGTCTGTTCTTGACTACACCCCTCAGAAAGGCCTCATACTGGAGGAGTTCATGAAGAACTGTAGCCTGTGGGAAGGGCTTACATTTAAGAAGTCCATGGAGGACTGTGTCCTATGGGAGGAACCCCATTCTGGACGATGTTTCCACTACTGGAGCAGGGGAAGGCTGTGAGGAGACCTGCACCTAAGGAGGAAGGAAAAGCAGAGAGAACATGTGATGAACTGACCACAATCCCCATCCCTTGTCCCCTTGTGGTAGATAATTTGGGAGCAAAGCTGAGTCAGGGAAGAGAAAAGGCGTGGGGGGAAGGTGTTTTTAAGATTAGGATTTATTTCTCATTATCCTATTCTGATTTGATTGGTAACAAATTAAATTGATTTTTTTTTCCCCAAGTCGAGTCTGGTTTGCCCATGGCCATAATTGACAAGTGACACCTCTCTGTCTTGACTCACAAGCTGTTTGTTGTATTTTCTCCTCCCCATCCCACCAGAAGGGAGAAGTAACTGAGTGGCTGTGTGGTGCTTAGCTCCTATCTGAGCCTAAATTACTACAACATTGAAGGGATGGAAAATACTAAAAAAAATGTAATGTGGATGCAGAATTTATGACTGAGTAAATCAGCAAAAGAATATATTGGAAGGAGAAATATGTTCCTATTTCCAGTCATTGACTTCTGCTACTGCTGGACCCAAGGATTTCTCTGGGGTATCATCTTGTTACCTTCAGGAATCTAGGAGGCACTGCAGCAAGAAAATTTGCATTAGACACCCAGCTGGTCAATGTACTGTCAGAGATTAAATCCCACAGCACAGGAAAGCTGGTGATCTTGAGACCTGGAACAACAGAAGTACAATGCATTTTAACATATTCAAAGAAGGCATTTGCTTGGTTTTGTGAATCTTTTATCCCATGTCATGATAACCTGTGATAAGTATATTCAGTGTGTTCAACAGTGGTGAGGTTTCCTCTGGGATTCTATGTTCAGTTTGGGGCATCAGACTTAAATAAAGAGGTGGAGCGGCCAAAATGAACCAGAGAAAGTAAACAAATATGGAGAGAAATTTAATAAACATGCCAGAGAGGAAAGAATTTGAGATTATTAAACTAAGCAAGAAAGGTTCAAGATGCTAAGAGAAATATAGAAATATAGAAAAGGCTGCCTGCTTTAAAGGAAAGCAGTAGTCTTTTTTTTCTGTGTCTGCTGTTGGTGGGACTAAGAAATAATGGATCAACCTAGCTTGAAGTTGGGAGATTTAGTTTAATCTCCATGAAAACCTTTTTTAATGAAAATTATAATTAAGTACAGGGATAGATTGCTACAGACATTGCAGCATAGCCACCTCTGGAAGATTTTATTGCACAAATGCCTCTCAGGAATAATTTTGGTATATTTATTCATTGAGAATAGCAATGGAGTATTTAATGGATATCACCTTTTCTAGAGTGAACTCCACTCACACTATCTTACCCTCCTGTGTGTCCTTTTGAGCACTACATGGACCACCTCTCACTATTGAAAGGAACTGCTGGGTGTTGATGGGACTCTTAAGAGTACCTAGGTAAACTAGTTGGCATCAGCCTTCTCCTAATTTCTCAAGAAATACATATTTAGAACTGCTAATGTCCTGCATCCCTTAGGTGTTGGTTCCTTGGTGAAATTTTGCAGGGACACATTGTGGCCACCAGCTCCACAGGACAGAGGGATGAGTTGGGAGGCAGCATGATTAACAAAGGGTTAGCTTGCTTTGCTGCCTGTCAGTTGATTCATGGCAGAGTAGCAGAAAAAGTCCAAGGACTAGAAGCATCCAAAATTCAGAACAGAGATGGGAGTTGGTTGAGGGACTCAGTTCAGAGGCTCAACCCTGTTCTGCAAAGCAAGACTGAGCTAGTGGACATGACTGTCAGGAGTGAAGGTATTGACCAGGACTTTCACAGGGCAATAGTTAACCAGCACTGCCCTTCTTCCATCTCAGCAGGAAAGGAAATCTGTGCATCATGCCTCATGCTAACATAGCTCACTGTGTCCACTGTGGGGCCAGAGTATGACCCTTGGTCATACTGGGCTTAAATCCCAGACAACCCTGCACAAAGATACTCTGAGTAAAGGAGGCTGGGAGTGGGGACAACTCCACTATCAACTATCCACTGTCCCTGGTCTTGTGCTGCTCTGCCCTGACAGTCACCTGCCCTGAAAGTTGTACCAGCAGATCTCCATTCATGTCCAGCCTGACACAGTAAGACCATTCTTGTATAACCGTAATGAGCTTTCCTAAGTGTGAGGCCCAAGATATGGCCTCTCCTAATTTCTCTCTGCTGCATTATCTATTATTCTTCACTAGTCATCTTTGAGAGTTGAGCAGAAAGTAAGCAGCCTACAGATAAACTCCAATATAGGCACTATGTATATTCAAAAGCATGGGGGAGTACAACACCTATTCAAGACTGCACCTTAAAGAGATGGACAAATCCATTATATGCAGCTGACCTAACTGGATTTCCCAGGTGTGTGATAACCTCATGTGTCAGAAGATTCATTCTCACATATAATTGCAATACAGGAGCTCGCACACACTTGGGCTCTGTTACAGCTCTTGCCTGCACAAAAGACCTCCTGAAACTGCGGCTCTGCTGCCACCCATGCGGTTACCACCTCCCTGTCTAGCTGTAATGAGAGCAGTGCCTAGGAATGCAGGTGGCACTTCTATCCTCTAGATCTCCACAACAGTTGCAACGACAGTAGGAGAATTTCAGAACAGGCTCATAAATGAAAGTACAGTTGCTCAATCACAGAGTAGTGATTGAGATCTTGAACCTTCACTCATCTGAGTTAGAGCATTATTCCTCCTGAGAATTGTGAGTTGTGCATTCCTTTACACAGCACAGAGGACTTCCAGGTGGACCTGGAAAGGCTTCACATCCATTTTACATTGCAAGAATGAATACAAGCATCCAAAGTACAGAGCAAAGGGGAAAAACCCAAGCAGCCTTCATGTAACTTATGAAAGAAATACTACTTATTATATAACTAGATAAGTGACTTTATTATAGACATCATGATAAACCCTGGTTTTTTAGACACAAGTTCTGTGTAGGATAGTCACAGAACATCACCAACAACAGGTTTTCTTTTCCACTTACCCTCACACCCCGAGAAAGAAAAGAAAAAGAAAAAAAGACAACACTCAACTGGCATATAAATATTAATGAAGGAATACAAAGGAAGTTCAGCCACACACTGCTATATTACAGAAAGGTTATTCAAGTTACACATATATGTATGTAGAAAAAACTTGCTTTAAGAGGAGGAAAAATAAAATTACATAGTGAGGCACATCTTACTATGTATCTTACAAACACTGAAGAAAGTTCTAGAGCAGATTTTGATTTCTTCTAGCTTGCTCAGAGTTTCATCTTATAAAGTAAGGAATTTACTTCCAAACTCTCAAGCAGTAATAGTCCAAGTAATTTACTAGGGAACTACAGATTGCATAATAAAATTTCTATAAAATTTTTAAATCAGTAAATCATATTCTAGAACAAGAATATTGTTCTCCAATGAACACCACAAATTGAATCATGTTCCCAGTTCAGTGAAAGGAAAAATACCATTGATTTCTGTGGGTCTGGAGTTACACCTTATATATTGGTTGTAAAAGTCTATTAAAATGTTATTACTATTGATTAATTTGGATAATTTCTTAAATTAATTTGTATGGACCTTTTTATTTTTCAGTAATGTTGGTTTCTTTACATTATTGCTTATCATGTGTGCATGTTCTTAGTATTAAAAATATTGTTTATCTTGTTTTAGTGTGAACTGTGCAGAAAATACTATCACTGTTTATGTTTTTTATGCCTATAAACTATGCTGGTGTGAGTGCGTCTCAGCAAAAATATTGGTCTGAATGTACAGAAGACCCTTCTTTAAAAATATATATATCACAGAATCCTGTGGCAAGTAACCAACACAGTGTTTGTGATCTGTGCAATATTGCAAAATTTCTGAGTTGCAAGGATTCTACAAGGAATACTGCTGCTTCTAAAGAGAAGGATGTGAATGAGTTTGACCTATTGGGATTACAAAAGGAATATTAACTTTCACCAAAAAGGATAATATTTAGGATGAACATAGAGCTATGTTTATTCTCTGAAGTAAGAGATATTCTTCATATATTTTGGCTTACTTTCCTCTGCTGAGTATATTCTTCATGCAACCTTCCATTAAACCTACAGTAAATCAATCCCTTAGTAAATGCTTTTCTTTTAAACCATTATTATCTTGTCTTTATTCACTGTTATCCCCTCTTTCCCAGGCAGGAAAAGCAACCTCAGCTGCTTAACTCCCGTCTTCTTTGCGATAGGCCAGAATTTCATATTACAGTGGAACTTGAAGCCTTTTATTACTGTTTTATACATAAAATGCAACCCAAGACAAAGACATAAAATGCAAACCTAAAAGCTATTCCAAGTTACTATTAATATAATATTAACATTCACCTTTCCATGCACTAAAATTGTCCATGCTGCAGCATTAATGACAGCAGAGCCCACTGGAGGTAACTGCAGCTCCAAAATGCAGTCCCAGTTACAAGACAGAAAGTAAAGGCAGTTTTCTAGCTGCTTTTTCATGCAGAAGCTGAAATCCATGCAGACAGATTGAATGTTTTAAAAAAAAGGAAAAAGCAGGAGGCATCTAGACATACTGACTTTTGGAGTATGAGCTTTCAGTCTTCCTGTGCAGATGGTGGCTGTGAGTGGGGTAGTGGGTTGGTGAGGAGTATCCATAGCTTCTGGTTTTCTCACAGCAGTGGCAAAAGCAACAGAATATGGTTCCAGCAGCAACAAGGCAGAATGCAGCCACACAGCCCAAGTAGAGTGCCTCTCCAAGCTCCCTTTTCTGTGCAACGTTGACCATGGGGTTATAGAAGTCACTTATGATGGCGTTGGAAACCCAGCAGACTGGAATGAGCTCGACTGCACCCGAGAGGATGAAGAGGAGCCCAGCCATCAGGATAATACAGCCTTTGGCTTGCCATCTGCTCTGCAAGCACTGCGTGCACTTCATCCCAATAATGGCGACCACGAAAGCGAGGAAGGCGAGGACTGACCCAGCACACATCAGCCCTCTGGATGCCTGCAGGTCCGGTGAAAGGGCCAGCACAGAGTCATAGACCTTGCACTGCATTCTGATGTTGACTTGCCTGATACAGTGCATCCACAGGCCTTCCCAGATGGTCTCAAACACGATTATGTTGTTCTCAATGAAAGCAGACACCTTCCACTGAGGCATGCCTGTGACAGCGAATGTCCCGATCATGCCAATGCCACCAACGAGCAGCCCAGCAATCTGCAAAGCACCACCAACCATCTTGCCTTTGCAAGGTTAAGCACACCTCAGCACATTCCCTGAGCCAGGTGCACACTGCCTGCAAAAAAAAATGCCCAACTTTTTCTGAAAATTGTTGTCCCTTTTGCAAAGGAAGTTTCAGAGTCGGTTCTGCACAACATTAAATCGGCTTAAATCTGGCATAGGCTGCATAGGACTTGGCTGCGCCTTCATCACCTCTACAATTCCCCTGCCACCGCTGACTCAGAGTCAAACTGAGCAATCAGGTGGAACAACTTTCCAAAGCAAGAGAAAGGACAGGGTGTGTGTAAACCAGAGACCCACTTAGGATATGTGTGCCTTCTGATAAAAATGCTTTGCATTGAAGTCACAAAAAAAACCCACAAACAAACAAACAAAAAAGAAAAACAGAAAACAAACAAACAAACAACCTCCCCTTAACTCTAGGCATTATCTACAGGTTTGCCTGTGCTAAGGAAATGGATTGTCTCAGTTAGTAGACTTCAGTGTGTGCTTGTGCAGTTACTGAAGCTGCTGCACTGAACAAGCAAGAATATTCTGCCTCAGCTCAGCTTGGTGGCAAATTGCCAAGAGGAAAGCAGAGCCGTGCTCTCTGCCACAGGGGCCTCTGCTCCCAAAAGCACTTTTGTTCTGAAGCTTGAAGGACAGTACAGCAGTGACAGGATCGAGGAACAAAGCAAATCAAAAAGATAAAGTATCGGAACCTGAAACAGTTCAGCAGAGGGTAATCAAAGCTGCAAAGGGCTGTTTAAGAGGTAGAAAGGAACAATAAGGGGTCTGAATCCTGCTAATACCTGTACATATATATGGCTTTATATATTTCTGCTGCTCTACTAACTGTCATGGGAATAGGCAGGCTTCTGGAGATATCCACATACTTAAATGATTGCACAATCAGGTCTACAGAATGGTGATTTAAGCTATGTAGTAAATTGTTTTCCTGTGCAAAAGTGAACCCAGTAGTTACATTATGATTGAGTCTAGTGCAGTGCAATGGAAAACATTGACTCTGTAACTGAAGACCCATTAGAGTTATCCATGTACAAGTACTTCAGAAAAACATCATTTTAATAAAAAAAAACAAACAAAAACATAATGAGGAAAGGCTGAGGGAGCTGGGTCTCTTTAGCATGGAGAAGATGAGACTGAGGGATGACCTCCTTAATGTTTATAAATACGTAAAATGTGAGTGAGGATGGAGCCAGGCTCTTCTCAGTGACATCCAATGACAGAACGAGGGGCAACGGGTGCAAGCTGGAACATAGGAGGTTCCATGTAAACATAAGGAGAAACTTTTTCACAGAGAGGGTGACAGAGCACTGGAACAGGCTGCCCCAGAAGGTTGTGGAGTTTCTTTCTCTGGAGACATTAAAAACCCACCTGGACACGTTCCTGTGTTACCTGATCTAGGTGATCCTGCTCTGGCAGGGGGATTGGACTTGATGATCTTTCAAGGTCCCTTCCAACCCCGAACATTCTGTGATTCTGTGAAAAATATAGTCATTATAGAAAGCAGGTGAACTGTTCATTTAAGAGTTCTGGTGTAATGTGTCCAGTAGACAATCCTAGAAAATGTCAGGTGAAAAAATTTGTGCAAGTCAGAGAAACAGAAACCGTAGCCAAAAATCTAGAAAAAAAAAAACCAAGCAAGTAATTGGATTCTTTTTACAAATTCATATATCTATGAATGTGTGCATGGAATATTCAGCCTGATCTCTGCATGTGCCTTAACAGGGGAAATAAAAAATTAGGCATAAACTAGTATTTTTTCTTATAAAGTAGTATTCTGTATGTTAAGACAAAAACTAACTTGTTACACTGTAAGAGATCAATTTAGGATATTGCTAACTAGATACTGAAATACTAGTCTCCTGCTATTTATTTGAACTTTCTTGCCTCTATTTCTTTTCTTGACATCTATATATCTTCAAAAAATTGAAAGTAAAT